>JAYJMH010017772.1:0-45823 GCA_036873815.1 Phacellophora camtschatica
CCTCATTTTTGCATTGTCATATGCACGAAAGGCTGAATTAATTGATACATGGTATAAAGAATTGTGACAAATCAATAAATCACATTATTGCAAGTTATAATCATTTCATATAAAAGAATTATCACTTGCTCAATTAGAAAATTAAAGGTTTATTTTATATTCAAATTACAAAAGATTTGCAAAGTATAGCTCAAAATCATGTTTTTAAAGTCAAAATTATGTCTTCATTCGATCGTATCCTAGGAATGAATTGTTTTTCTTCAAATTCGTAATAATTTCTAATTTCGGTTATTTTTGAAATGTCAGAACATTTTTTGGTTTCCCCGGCATGTTAATTTGGTTATTAGAAAGGTCAAATGATATAGTTGAGATTCGATGTATGTGACGTAGAACATCTATGCGCAAACAGCTTTGCGTACCTCATCTTTTGCTTTGGAACCAAAGCAATGTATCGATGAAAGACTTTAGTTTATGAACAATAAAAGTATGTCAATTTCGATATGTTGTGTAATCTCAGAATAAAAAACTTGCAGTAGATTGATTCAAATGGTTTCTAAAAGGCTTTTTCTTATTTCAAAACCCATCAGTGTCGGATTGTGTAATTTGTAGGTGGGTTGTTGAATATTTCCAATATTTTCTTGCTTTTTTTGTGAACATGGAATTGTTTAAAAATAAATTCGACTGTTTGTTTGTAGTACTCTCATCAACAATGACCTTACGGATCCTTTAAAGACCCTTCCAAAAGCACAGTTTAATGCTTTCAAGGTTATCGTTAAGAAAATAGAATGGCTTTTGAAAGATGAAATCGCATCGGCGTTAAGAAACAGTGTGCCTGTCAGTGAAGCGACTTTGGATAATGTTGCTGAGCACGTTAAATCGTCTTGCACGACTAATTGCCAGTCTCGTCGGATTTCGTTACGATTTGTGTGCGGCTTGGACAAAAGCCTGCAGCTTTTTCTTGCGGAACTGAGTAGGGCAAGAATTGGTGAATGTCATTTGGAAAACAAGGGAAAGTACTTTTATTTAGTACGGGACAAAGCAAAACAGCTGGAAGATACTGGTGTTGATGTCATGTTTGATTCTAAAGAGGGACGACTTACTTCTGCAAAATCAATAGATTCTACTGCTAATGAAGAGAGTCCTAGGGATTATCATGTGCAAAAGGCTGATGATCATACTGATATACCAGGAGGATACTGTGTCTTTGATACAGACGTTATAGCAGAACAGTCTACCGATGGAGCAGGGACAAAACTGGAAGACTTTGACAAGGAAAATATCAGCGATGGGCCCGCAGCTGGCCAGGCAAATGATGTTGATTCGAGTAGAGGCCGGGAAATTGAAGACACAAGTTGCTCTGCTTTTAGTGTTGTGGAAAGTGAACTGACTGGAAACAACGAAGTGATTTCCTCTATTTGCCGAAGTATTGTTCTTGATACGTTTGATCTTGCTGTCAAGGATAGTGCTTCTAAAACAAACTGTAAATGCATCAGTTCTAGGTCCCGCAGCAACAGTCTTCCCTTGTCAGAAGGAGAGGCGAAAGAAATTGTCCGGAGACGATACAGCGATCCGGGATTTTCATGCCAAACGAGAAACGAAATTTGGAGTTCTCTAACTTTGGAGGAGTCCACACTAGATAATAAGGCTTGCAGCCACGAAGAGTCTTGTTTCAAAAGCGATCCAGGGTTTTGGTTGTTTGCTAAAGTACAAGGCAGTGAAGTTATGGTTTTCCTTCATAAAAGGTGAATAGTTGTTGTATTCATCTTAATTTCATCAATTTTCTAATATCAATTGATTGACTTGATAACAGGCCAAGCATGAAACGTCGTATTTCATTTAAACTTTCACAGTAACGCTTTATTTTAAATTTATATTGGATATTTTGTCTAATACCAATAGCCTATATAAAAATTAATGTAGTTGTATGCAGCTGTTTAAGAGAAGAATAACCAGTTAATTTGAACATGTACAGCAATAATAATAGTAATGGATTATTTCTTTACTGTCGGCTAAACAATACCATATGATAACTAAGTTAAATCACAGCAAGTTAACGCCTATCCTTTCGTACAATAATATAAAATTGGCAATTAACTATTTGAAGCCCAAAATTTACAGTAAAATCTTTGCATAGGCAGGCGTCCATAAATTATTTCTCTTCCTGAGAACCTAACATTATGACAAAATGTGCTTGAAAAAACGTAAGAGTTTTTCCAACTTTAAATATGGTCTGCCGTGTTTTAAAAAATAATAACACTTTGAAAGGAAAATATTTTATTATGTCCTTTGGGAAACTCAGTAGAGAAAACAACCGATAAATAGAGTTTGTGAAAACATTAACGTTAACACTTTCAATGGCAAAATGTATTATTTGTGTCCTTTGGGAAACTCATGAAAATGAACAACAACCAATAAAATGGCCTGCTGTGTTGCGAAAACGTGAACTTTTTAAACAAAGAAATGATAATGAAAAGAAATTAGTATCAGGAGAAGAACTTTGTTAAACAAAAGATTGTGGTTTCAATGACAATGCGATTTGTAATTTGAAAGAACAGATTTCACACTTTGAATGGACTCGATCAAATCAAAATTTAAGATAGACAGCAAAACTTTTCGATTTCATTTATTGTGATCTTCTTGGTTGCGTTGAGGGTGTTGAAAGCCATTCTTTTCGGTGACAAATTGCACTGTCATGTTTGAAACCGTAATCTTTTGTTTTACAAAATTCTACCTGTTGCAATGAGTAAATATTTATTACATGAAAGATGGGTTGAAGTTTGTGTTTTTTTTTTTGCAAATTTCAGTCATTTTCATGATATTTTTCCATGAAGATAAACGTCGAAGTAAATTGATATTTAAAAATAAAATGAAATGTGTACTTTGTACTTCCCAAAAAATATGTTTTATTTGTTTTCATTGATAAAATTTACCTACCTTATCTGGTCGAGCCAGCTCTGATTCATCTGACTCGAGCACGCTAACCGTCTTGATCCATCATCGCGTCAATGATAAAACTAATTTTAATATTATATAGGAGAGAAGCTGGTGATTCGAATGATGTTCAGAGTGACAAATGTTACATTGATCTTCTTGGCATAATTGATCACATTGGCAGAGTTGTTAATCAGGTATGCCAATGCATATTTTAGTTTTGCTGTTTCTTATTTCTCATTTGTCGTTCAATCATTTTTAGAATGTTTGCAATGGCTCGCAAAAGCTTCAGTTTTGGAGCGTACTTTTGCAAATGAGTGCAATATTTGTATGAATCCATAAAAAGCATTTAATTCTGAATTTTATTGTAGTGTTGTGTTGCAATGTGCTATAGCAAGGTCCGGCATGTAGGAAACTAATTTTTTCAGATTGAGCCCCATTGTTTACCAATTTTTTCTATTGTTTTCCTATTGTTTTTCTGAAAAAATGAGCCTACGATTATTTATTTTACTGTGTTAGTTATTTGAAGGATGGATTAAAAATTTATTTTCAGAAAATGCTACTTGATGACTTACACGAGACATTTACATGTCATAATCTCCTTGTCGCGGAAGAAGACGAGCATATCTGGTCACGGAGAGAAACAAGCCCTACAAAGGCTTTATTCGTTAGTGGAAAGTCAGAGATGGGAATGTCGTTCGAAAGGATGCAAGTTATCCACGGTGAATTCGAATTTCTTCATGGGTTTTTTGAATGCGACAAAGTTTGGGAAACGTTTTTGCCAGTTCATTATCGACTGAAATCAAGTCCAGGGCAACCGAAAGGCACTTCAAGAGCCATGCAAGCAATCCGCGCTGTTTTGGACAGATTCGCCGTTGCAAACAGATCGAATTTGTTTGTGTACAGAGAAAGTTCTGGGGATGTTTTCTACTTTAGGTAACTTTTTAATGGATCTATTTTGACTCTTTTTTGTGTTTGATAATTTTAGTTGCTAAACAGCGTAAAGGCCAATTTCCATTGAAGCGTTTTCGGTCGCTTTTCCTCCGACCTTGCTCAATATTTCTGAACGCGCGATTTTTTCTTGCGCGCGCGAATGAACATGATCTAGCGCGAACGAACGGAACCGCGCCGTTTTAAAATAATTTTACTTTTGATTAACAAGTTGATTTGCTTAGATTTTGAAAAGAACTAATCAATTTGCAGTATTTTTGATCATTTGCTGTTTTATATGTTCATAGAATTTATTGTCTTTTGTTGGCCAATACATTTGTCTTTTCTTTGTTTGTAGAATTCACGAAACAATAACAGACACAGAGCCTTCTTTGTTGACGAACACAATGCGTCAAATAGAAGAAGATCAATTGAAGGAAGAAAATTTTTCATATCACTCTGCTGCTTCGTCGAGTTGGTCTCTTGCTGGAAAAGTTCAACAAGAATCAAATCAGGAAATTCAAGAAGATTTGGAAATTAAAGCAAGTTTTCTTTTAATTCATTCAATTTATTCAAATTATTCAAAGTTTTAATTTATTCAAATTATTCATTCAGCAAGGTGATTGTATGGTAATCTCAAAAGGTGCCAATCCACTTTTTAGCCAAAGTTGCCGCAATGGAAATTTATCAAAATTTCGAGAACTGGCCTTAATGATTATAGAATTGAATTACGTCAAAGAATCAATTTTTTGTATTTTTACGGAGTGCCCAAAACATTTCCCTCACCTTTGCAAAGCTGCTGTGAAGGTGCTTTTGATTTGATAATTTGATAATTTTGTTTTTGCTTGACGTCGATGAAAGTGGCTTTAACTTAATGTTTAATACCTTGTTATGTCAAAATTTGCCTAGTAATCCCTTTGTTATGTCAAAATTTACCAATTAATCCTTTTGTTATATTGAAATTTACCAAGTAATCCCTTTGTTATGTCAAAATTTACTAAGTAATCCCTCTGTTATGTCAGAATTTACCAACTAATCCATTTGTTATGTCAGAATTTACCAAGTAATCCCATTGTTATGTCAGAATTTACCAAGTAATCCCTTTGTTATGTCAAAATTTACCAAGTAATCCATTTGTTATGTCAAAATTTACCAAGTAATCCCTATGTTATGTCAAAATTTACCAACTAATCCATTTGTTATGTCAGAATTTACCAAGTAATACCTCTGTTATGTCAAAATTTACCAAGTAATCCCTTTGTTATGTCATAATTTACCAACTAATCCATTTGTTATGTCAGAATTTACCAAGTAATCCCTCTGTTATGTCAAAATTTACCAAGTAATCCCTTTGTTATGTCAGAATTTACCAACTAATCCATTTGTTATGTCAGAATTTACCAAGTAATCCCTTTATAATGTTATATTATGTTATGTTAATGGCTTTCTCAAATCAATAATGTAATATTTTCAGCAAATTGTATCAGCAGAAATCCTCTTGCTTTGGTTTCATTGAGTATAGCTAGTTTTTAGATTTTTGTAAACAAGGTATCAAACTATAAATTGAAGCTTTTGATATCAAGCTAACAGACTAAAGCTGCTCCATAGCATCTTTGCAAATGTTAGGAATTTGTTTGGGTCACTCAGTACATATATTTTTTTAAATCAAAGTTATGGCAACATAAAGATTTTTTAACTTTACAAAGATTTACCACCAAAAATTGGTTAGAACAAGTTTTTGTTCCACTGCCATTTTCACGGTCAATTTTGTCACTAAAATTTACTTTCAGTTTAAGAATGAAATACATTAACATCTGGTCTATAGATTGAGTTTGAAATATAGCTTATAATGAAGTTGGTACGTAAGCAAAGTTGTCTTCATCAAGCCACTGGCAATGTTTAACAGGCCTCCAAAATGGGCCCGAGCATGCGGACACTACTCACTGGAAATGTTTTGGCATTAAATTTTGCAGGAAATATTTCCTAGCCAAGAAAACTGTTTCGAGAAGATTTAATATGCGGTTAAGTAAGTACATTAATTCAGAAGTAAACTTGCAGCAAAACAGAATAATCAAGCAACAAAAAGAGCCAATTCCTCCATTCATGTGCTGATCCACAGATTCAAATTTTAACATTTTTAACAATTTTAATAGCTTTTTAACACTTTTAGGAATACATTTCTCCATTGGACGAACAAGGGCAGATTTTTTAACAATTAATTTCAAAGCGATTGGCTATCGAAGACAAAGCGAATTCACCAAAATAGAAAATCAAAACAAGCATAGCCTTGTTTTGATTTTCTGCTCGAGAGAATTCGTTTTGTCTTGAATGGCTAACTACTTTGAAATTGGCGTGTCGATTCCACTATCGCTACAAAATCTGCAGTTGTCCATTGGATGATAACTATAAATAGGGAATTTTCAGGTTGAAAACACAGCCGTATATAAATTATAAAAGATAAAAAACACACAACATTATATATTCTTGTAAAAGCTGAGGATTACTGTTTAATAATGACTTTATATTCATTTTATATCAGGAAAACGAAGGCAGAATTCAGAGAACAAACTCTATATTGACTCAAATGGAAAAAGACTCTGTATCTGAGCTATCATTTGCTCCAGTGACGTCAATCCAGAGAATACAATTTTGTGTCCATGGGATTTGCGAGCCGAAAAGCGAGATCAAAGACGAGCTTGTTCAAGTGTTGAATAAGAAATTAAATGATGCTGTTTTTGAAGAGTTGAATCTTTTAATCGCCAGGAATCCAAAGTGCAGGCTTAAACCAGCAGACGTCCAGGTAACTTTTTGTAAAGCTACTTTTTTTATTTACATTTTTTTATGAGAACACCAGGCTAAAATTTTGCCAGGAAAGAAAGACATAAGAAACAGCCCAGGCACGGATTTGGAAAATAAACAAACAAAGATTAATAAAGATGCACGATTTTCACTTTCCATAAACTATAAGAGAAGAATAATAAGAAACCTCAGCTTCAGACTGCAGTTCCAATTTTCCAATTATTGCACTCAGAGGCGGAAATTATGGGGGTTTGGGGGCAGTTGCTCCCTCCCCCAATTGCCACTCAGTCGGGTGGCAATCTTTAATTTTACCGGAAAATTCCATAAAAATAGCTTTTTGACAAAATGTTGGACATTTTGCTTGTATTGTGAATCGATTTTTTATCTTCCCGCGCACATTTTTGCTTTGTCGGCTTTTGATAAAGGGGAAAATGATATTTTTGGTGCGTACAAGAATCGTCGTCTGCAGCAGATTTAGTCGGACAATTTCTGCTCCCAGTCGGAAGATTTTCCTTCTGGAAATGCCCCCCTCCCCTTCAAACCTCTGATTGCTCTCATTGTTTTCTTCTAACAAAATTGAATAGCATTAACAACTTGCGGCATTGTTCGAGCGGCACATAGATCGTTTTGAAGTTTTGGTAAAATTGTTTATTAATCTACCGGTTAATTTTTTTATTTCACACCCTGTTCATTGAGATTCTTTCATATCTCGAATAATATGGAAGTTGAAGAGACTAACCTTTTTTGTTTTGATCCATCAATATGAACCATCAATTTCTTGTGTTAAAAAAGAAGTCAAAGTGTAAGCAGCCTTTTTTGCATTTGAGTAGCAGACTTTTGGACGATTCTAATATTAGTTTTTATTATTTCATTTATTTATATTTATTTTTTATATCCTTTCTAAAAATTTACTCCTATAACACGGTTTACGTCTAACGATACCACAGTGAGCATGTCAATACATGGCAACCCTGTGGCCTTGGTTAATCTACATGATCAGACCCATGTACATTAGACATCCAGTTCGAATAAAAGAAAAACACGGTTCCTTTATAACTTCAATTATTGCAACAACAAAAGAAATAATTTTTAAGAAAGCGGTGACCCAGAGTGGATAAGCTTTGATGTTTCTCGGTTGTACATATAGAGTATCACTTGTATTTTTTGTTTATTCTACGAATAAATTTGGATTGAATTTTTTTTAGTTCATTCAGCCACCCGGACAAGCTCCTGCAACAGTAATTCGAATTGCAGTTCCAAAGATAGCTCTCCCTTATGCACATGCTTTCCTTTTCTACCTGAGACAGAATCTACTTTTGCGATTTCACACACCAAGGTTCACAGAAGTAAACACTGATTTTCATTTCAAGAATTACACTGGAAGTACTTCGAATTTTGCATCTGCTGAACCGCTTGCACTTAATGATGTTTATCTGTACAACAGGAGGGAAAAGAAAGGTTTCGGTGAGTGATCATTAATCATCAATCATTAATCGTTGATCATCAATCAATAATCATCCATAATTAATCATTAATCGTTGATCATTAATCATCGATCATGAATCGTCGATCATAAATCGTTGATCGTTGATCATAAATCGTTTATCATTGATCATAAATCGTTGATCTTTGATCATAAATCGTTGATCATTGATAAGTAATCGTTAATCATTGATCATTAATCATCGACCATAAATTGTTGATCATTGATCATTGATTATTGATCTTTAATAATCAATCATTAATCGTTGATCATTAATCGTTAATCATTGATCATAAATCGTTGTTGATTGATCGTTGATCATTAATCGTTGATCATTAATCGTTGGTCATTAATCATTGGTCATTGATCATCTGTCATTAATCGACACTGGACACCTTAAGCGCGTATTAAAGGACAAGTAGACCTTTTTAACGAATTGAGCTTTATTAAATGTATATTTAGAAAATTCATAATAATAATATATAAATGTATAATATTATATATATATGTGTATAATATATTTTGATTAATAGGTATTGGTTGCATTCATTTGTCACTCATCGACTCTGATTTGAAACCGACTATGGTTTATCCGGCACAACAAAGAGTAAGAACTGAGTTATGGGATGAAGAAATCTATCTTATAATGATGCAGGAATTCATTGATATTCAGGTTGCCGAAGAAGTGATTGATGTCAATACAGGTACGGTAGAGATACGATTTTGTGACACATTTTAATAGATTTGAAGATTTGTGAAAATACATTCAATTGTTTTGGCTGCTTAAGCTTGTAGGCCTTGGAATTTTTGGGTCGCATAAAATAAAAACACAGGGTGTCCCAAAATACTCGTTCCTCGTTTCTTTCAAGATTTTAAAAAGTTCTAAAATTAAATATTTGCAGCTTCTAATTTAAAAGGAATGTTTTTTGTTGTTGTATTTCTTGTATTCTTGAAAGTCTACTTTCTAATTGATTTGCTTTGTTTTTTATTACTTTTTGCAAAATGAACTTGGCAGGATTTTTCTATAAATTTGAAATATATCAGAATTACACTCATACTTCAACTGACTTTTTTAATTCACATTTTTAGCCGAAGAGCTGTATTTGGAATTCAAGGTATGGGAACGTGGAAACATTGGAGTTAATGAACTGCAGAGCTTTCTTCTGTCAGATGTTCGCAGAGCCTTGTGCGACATATTTTTCGAGTATTGCATTCTATTCACGCCAATATCAGAAATTCCTGCAGACCTTCAGGCGCATTATGCATCAAGAACTTCTTCGAGAAATAGCCGATCCATAACGCCAACGCATGCAAAAACTGACACAAGGTCATTCACGCCTGTTTCAAGTACGCCGTATCCTAAAATAACGATAAAGAAGTTTCTTTCAGAGCCGGCCACGCCAGCTGAATGTAGAGCTCGTTCTCCTGCTGTTATCTTACGAAACAAGTCACTAACTGAAATTTCTATCAAGGAGCCAATCGCGAGAAGAGGCTCACGAGACGCGACGAAAAAGGCGCCCGCTGACAATGTCGATAGCGCAGATAAAAGGTATGAGACACTCGAGGAGTACTTTCTTTTAAATCGACCTGACAGCCAAACTAAAGAATTGCAAACCGCCAAAATTACGGACACTGAATCATCGACCACTCGGCGAGAAAATTTGACGAATACTTCGGAGATTCGGTCTGTCAATGATGTTGAACGAATGCTGCCACAATTTTCTGGCGGCGAGAACGCGTTAGGTTCGCCGTATGACACGTTGACCGACAGGGAAGTGGAAGAATCGTTTAATGCGATGTCAAGTGAGCAAGGTGAGCAAGATAGTAGGGAAAGAGATAATTCCGAGAAGAGAGATCATTCCGAGAAGAAAGATCTCAGTTGGAAGGAAATTGAACATCGACGACGCAAAGATAAAGAGGCGAGAAATTCAAGGAGACAGTACGAAAGAGGAGAGTCTGGTTGCTTGCACTCGTGGTATGTAATTGTTTCATTTTTAAATGTGGAAGATTAAAGTTACTTTTTTCTTTATTTGCTGATAGCATTGGAAAGATAATTTGTTTGTGCAGAGTATCAGCTGGATTTATCAGGCAGCGGGATATGTCAAGCAATTGCAGTTTTGAACAACCAAAACATCACACAAACACTTTAAAATCAGAACTTACTCTTTGTGAGCCTTCCTATATCATTCCTTTTTCGTGTTTAACGGTTATTGGTGTTAGAGCGGTGTTTTTGGTTGTTCTAAACTGCAAGTTCTTGAGATATCCCGCTGCCTGAGTGTGCTGTAAAGTATATTGTATTGAGTCAGTTGCTATTTGACTGATTTTCAATTGCTACATAAACGATGAATTGCCTAAGTTGTTTAAATGCCAAGCTTTCTGCGAGAGAGCTCTGTGTTGAAATCAGTCTTCGAAACTTGGAGCTCAGCTATCCATTCTTTCAATTTTGGCAAATGATTACCAGTATTTAATACTGTGGTAAGTGGTCAACTCAAACTGACCATGGCTAGGAGTAGTGCCCACCCCTATCTGAAATGTTAATAGATAAGGGAGTATGATTTTTGGTTCGTTACAGGCTTCCGACTTGTGTAGCAAGTTTTGAAATTCTTGTTGAAATATGAAAACAATGTTAAAACGTAGCTACGGTTTGTATCTTTCACAAGGCTTGTGTTTTTGCAGCTTTGTGCAATCTAATGACGACCCTTAGAATAGAAAATAGGAGAAGAATATAGGGAATTGTTAAACTGAATTTATTAAAATTTTAGCAGAAACAAGCGTGGTTTTTTTAAAAATATATCTTAAAGGTTTATTTGACATTTTGGGAAAATTATGACTTTTTGAAATGTTGTAAAACTTATTCATGTTTTAGTTATTCCACTGGCATTAATTCAGTTTTGAATGCAATGATGGACGAAGGCTCGCATTCTGTACATCAACACAGTGGAAAGTTAAACTACAAGTACACAACTGATTTGATTCTGAAAGAAGTTATGAAAGTCATGCTGGATCATGCTCCAAACGTCAAGCCTAAGATTTTCAAAGAATCCACTGGGTGAGTGCTTATTTCTGAATTTGTATGTTTTGCATACAATTTTTGTTGTTAATTGTAGTCCTATATATATGTAAACATGAAATCATATCTATTTTATTCATAGAATACAATGGTTAATATGATATTTAAAGAAAAATCATGATTTGATTTACTCAATGCGACCTAAGAAAAAACAAGTTTAACTAGTTTGGGCTGTTAATAGACCTTTTCAGAAATAAAAGTAGTTCTATTGTGTTACAGCATTAGCTAGCAAGGGCAGATTTTTTAACAATAGTGAAATTGGCGTGTTTATTTCATTATTGTTACAAAATCTGCCCTTGTTGCACCTAGCTTCGTTCTCAACATTGATGAAATTCTCATCAGTACAAAAACATTTTAACTTCAATGTCGTTTGGGTCCTTTGGGAGAGAAAAAGGCTTGGAGAACCATTCCCAGTGGAAGTTCAGGGATAGCCTCGAGACCAGGTTCTATTTGAAATTGGCCTGTCAACTTCACTTGTTACAAAATCTGCCTTTGTTCCAAACAAAATCGAAAACATTCACAATTTTGTTTTCTTGTCATTTATTTTATTTTGTCATTATTCTTAGTTTAATCTTCTTGGAGAAAGAAAAGAGAAGAGTGGGAGATTATTTTCCTTACCAGTTTGACCGAAATGTTATGAAGGTAATTACAGCATGAACATAAATTTTGAATCTTAAATGTAAAATTTAAACTTAAATGTTTAAACCAGAAAAAATTAATAAAGCTCTTCAACTCTAAAGCATACTGGTTTTTATATTTTATAAATTAATTCTTTTTGCTTATTTATTTTGCTCATAGCAAAACTTATTTTCTGTTTTTTGCAGTGCGATGACATGGCTCCAGAAACGTCAACTGATGCATCGAGTGTGCCACATCCTAATTCAGTTATACCTGGTTTTGAGTCAAGTTTCATTGTCATTGGTCGAAACATCAAACAATGGAGACAGTGCATTTCCTTGAATGAAGGTACTAGATAGTATTATTTGGCGTTTACGTTATAACAAAATATGATTATTTGCACATGCATTTAACATTCGCTATTTCGGAGAGAAAAACGTTTCTTTCCAAAGTTAGCTTCCATTGGACGCTAATCGTCTGAAGTTTTGAAATTTGACTCCCCCTAACAGGATTTTGTGACCAATGAAAACTAGCACCGAGGGCTAATAATGTTGATAAATTTTAGCATGAAGAAAATGGCGAAGTTTTACCGTCACGAAAAAAAGAGGCAAATCTTGTAATAATAGTTAAATCGACACGCCAATTTCAAAACGATGATTCATTGAAAGCAAAGCGAATTCCCTCAACCTGAAAATCAAAACATAGTGTTGACCGTAAGTTGCTTGTTTTGATTTTCCAGTTAAGATAATTCGCTTTTTCTCTGATGTCGATTTTACTATTGTTATAAAATTTGCCTCTGTTGTCACGAAATATATTAACATTGATTTTGTTTTATTGTGCATTGTCTTTGTTTCTTTCTAGCAATGGGTTTTTTTTTTACATCATACAGGCGTTTTTGTAGATCTTGCAAAAATTTTAATTTCTGAAAACGGTATGTATAAAAGAACAAGAATTCTGAAAATCCAAAATGTTTACTCTCTTTCTCAAACGTTTCCTATCTCAAGCAAACTTTAACTTTCCTTCAGGGTTCGAAATAGCCAATATCAACTGCATGTCAGGAGAGTAGGGTCTTCTTAGGGAGAGTAGGGTAGGGTAAATTTTTGAATTCTAAAATTCCAAAATTTTATCTTGAAACTATCGTTCCCAGCCCCAAAAGCTGGTGTGTATCCTTGCGACAATGACGACTTTTCAGGCAAGTTTGAATTCTCGGAAACCTTCTGTTTTCAGGAGCAGACGTTTTTGGTCTTGGGATGCTTCCAAGCTTACCATTTTTCAGAAGATTGACTTTTAAGAACAGGAATTCAATTCCGAATAAAAGAAGGCTGTTGAAAAGAACATGCATTAAAGAACATGCCCTAGGATTTGCGAATAACATCACACGATTTTAAAACAAATCAACTTGTAAATGAACCACATAAATTATTTAATGCTTTACGGACACTAATGTCGGATGCTTATGTCAAATAAACGATTTTTATTGTACTTTTTTGTTTAGTTATCTCAGACGAAGAAGAGAAGACACCGCCTAATGCAGGTATTGTTTTGGTGTCTATTTCTGCATTATATTAACTCTGCATCATAGAAGAGTAGACGTTTATTCATGTTGTCATATGGTATCAATTTTATTCATATTATCCCATGGTTAAACCTTTCACCCCGGGAAGGGCCATACGGCCCATTGAAAAACAATGTAAAACGTCATATTTTCCGGAGGTAAATACAGTCAGCACTTTATATTAATTTAAGATATTCCAAACACACATTATTCCTGCGAGTTTGATTCTGTAAGCCAGCTGAAAACCAGTCCGGGTAAAGCGTGCACGAGAAACTTTTTCGGCAAGGTGAGATCTCACTAAGGCGAATAAGAGATCCCACCTCAGTGGCTGGCCCCAGCTTATTTAACTACTCGTTTTTCAATTATAAGGTTCTTGCCATAATTTCGCAAACAAATGAGATCTTACTTAAACGAGATAGAGCCAGCCCGGGCTGATATAAACAAACCCTAGGAGACAAAGTTATGTTAAAATCTCTGAAATATAAAAGTGCTAAAGGAATGAATAAATACACAGCCTGTACCAAGTATTGTTAATACCAACCATCTATTACCTTTTAGGTTCAAGTAAACAGCATTTCAAACCACTAATGCCTGATGATATGACAAATTATTCTTCTGGTAGACCTGTGGACACTCTTGCACCATCATACATTAAACATGGATTTGTTCCAAGACAGAAGTTTTATATTATTAAATTTGAAAATAGACAGGTTTGTTTTTGTCATTTTTTGTTGATTCTAATTTTTTTTACATCGTTTGTTGTGTTATCTTTTCTGTGTAGTGTTATCATGGCTGATCATTTTGTTCTCAGTTGCGTTTCTTCTATTGTTTTAAAATTTGTGTAGCATTTTTTAGAGAGGCAAACTCAAGTATACGATCTCAAAATTTATTAACTAATCGATTTCTTATCAGACAAATGATGTTGAATTTTTGTAGGGCGAACTCGCTCAACTCAAACTTGCCCAATTCCAACTCGCTCAACTCCAACTACTTCCTCCCAGTTAACTCGAATTGTTTTGTATTTCCTTCGAGAGCGATTGTTGATTTAGCTTCGGTTATCTCAATAACTTGCTTTTTGAACAAATTTACATCCTTTCCCTTGAGATTTTGAGATAGCGGGGTTCAACTGTAATTGTTAACTCGATTTGTTTTATATATGCTCTCAGTGTTGATTTACCTTCTGTTATCTCAAAAGCTCGCTTCTTGAGCAAGTTTTAATTACCCTCGAGAATCGAGATAGTCTAGATAGTGGTATTCAAAACTGTATATCCTTTAAGAGCTCTCACGTAGTGTTTATTTAACTCCCGTTCTTTCAAAACCTTGCTATCTCGAACAAATTTTCATTCATCTTGATAGTTCATGATAGCGGTGTTCAAAACTGTATATCCTTTAAGAGCTCTCACGTAGTGTTTGTTTAGCTTCCGTTCTTTCAAAACCTTGCTATCTCGAACAAATTTTCATTCATCTTGAGAGTTCAAGATAGCGGGGTTTAAAACTGTTTATCCAATGAGAGCTTTTATTGTCGGTTTTGCTTTTGTTATCTCGAAAACTTGCTGTCTCAAACAAATTTCATTACCCTTGAGAGTTCAAAATGGCGGGTTTCAATATATGATTATCTTTTTAACTTTTAAGTTAAATCTTGATTTCTGGCTTTGTTTAATTTTTCAGGTTCTCACCTTTACATACAACTTTCCACCAGAGGTAAACATTCTTCTTAACAAACATTTAAGCAGATTATACGCATGGCACAACTCAAGACTACATTTTGCATCATGCCTTGGTGTTCAAAAACTGGGTCTGTTTTATCACTTGCATTTCACAGAAGAGAAACAAGAAAGTCAGGTAGATCAATATCGCCCTGAATGGAACGTCACCCTGAAATGAAACACCTTGATTTTTACCATTATTTCATTATCTAAACGTTTTGGAACAATTAATATTATAAAGAGTGCATCTGGCTTGAAGTTAGAAAATACATCTCTGACAAGTTTAAAAAGTTTATCAAAAATACAAAGGTGTTTCAATGCAGGGCGACGTTCCATTCAGGGTGGAAATGATCTAATTTTTTTTGTTTAAATTTTTTTTGCTTAAATTTTGATACCCCTAAAAGGGATATATGACCTATTGATGAACATCGTACAGCGTTGTATTTTAGGGGGTTATTGGAGACGGCATTCCTTATTCATTTCTTAGATTTTTATGTAACTTCATTTTTATTTCATTTTTTTGCTTGTGCCTACCCCCTGCTTGATGGAAAATTTTATAGTATTTGATTGTTTATTAAAAATTAATCCGGGTCAACTGAGGGAATTTCGTAAAACAATTGTGTGATTTCACAGTTTCAAACATGACAATGTGATTTACGATTTGAAAGAATAGATTTCACACTCTGAGTGCACTCTATCTAATCAAAAATAAAGAAGACAGCAAAACTTTGTGATTTCGTTTGCTGTGATTTGCTTGGCTGCGTTGAAGGTGTTGAAATCTATGCTTTACAGAGCAAAATCACATTGTCCTGTCTGAAACCGCAATCTTTTGTTTCACAAACAAAATCCCCTAATGCTATCCGGATGTAAATATACTATATTGCTTCTGCAACCCAACGGCTCTTCTTTCTTTTAGCTGCAGTCATTTCTGGCATAACCTTGGTCAATTTTCACCAGTTACCCTAGTTTTAAAAACTGGTACTCATTACCAGCTTTGAAAGGATAGACAGTTGAGTTGGCTATGGGTTTTGCAGTTAGAAGCTCTGACAAATGGATTTTGTAGTTAGAAGTTCCGACGAGTAGATTTTGTAGTTAGAAGTTTCAAACTCGAGACGTTCCTAAAACTGAAATTTCTTATCTTTTTTGTATTGTAAGCAATTTTTAAAGTCGCTCAATTTTGTATATACGTCTTCATTCTCCATAGGAGGCATCCTCGTTCTGCTCTTTAACTAATTATTCTCACATCTCTACTTTGGTAAAAGAGACAGCTCCTCCACCGCGAGAGGTAAGTCGCAGAGGTATCTTTTTTAAGATTAAATTCTGAGATTCATAACAGATCAGTCTTGTGATGAGAATGAGAAATTTAGCTAAAGAGTCAAGACAAAACAACAATCCAAAGCAAATGGCAACGAGCTAAAACTACAATCAATAACAAGCAAATTAATTCTCGGATTTGTGTATTTTGACCATATTTTTAGTTGTTTACCGTTTGTAACAAGAGGTTTTCACCGTCACCAAGAGCAATTAATAATTCTTTTATACTTTCACCCCATATGGCCCACAATGTAAAATGTCATATTTCTAGGAGGTAAACACGGACAGAACTTTATATTCTTAACTTAATTTCTGATTTTGTAACTCTAAGTTTACCTGAATTAAAATAGTTTATAAGTGCTATCCCCCGCAAAATGATTGGATTTCCTAATTAAGTAGAAATAAATCTGCGCATGGTTCTCATGTTTGATGCAAAAATAGACTGCACATTTTTGTTTCATTATTTTCGTCAAATAAAGTGACAAGAATTTACATGTTTAAAAAAATTAATATTTCTTTCTTTAAGAAAAACAAAACCACAGCTTCGGACTTGTCAAAGACTTTAGGCTTGCAAATGCCCGTTCTGGATGAAACGTTTCGAGATACTGCACCATCTAGACCGCTGCACAAAGCAAATTACAGGCTGTCAAATGATCCGATAAAGAAAATTGGCTATCAATATCAGGTATGGATTTTAAATTCTGTATTCTACTGTTTTGTATGTTTCAGATTCTGTGATAGTTGCAGTTTGTTTGTCACTGAATCTGTTATTTATAAAACCGATGATGACAGTTTTACTTTTGTTATGAATGTAGCCAGATTATCTACATCAATTAATAAATAATTTAAATCATCTGTTGAATTGCTGAAAGCCAACCAGTTAATCGTTAATACCAGTAAAATAAATTATTACATTTTTGTACCCACTAGAAATTCCAAAATCTCTCCCATGAAAATTTATATGGGTGATACATCAATTAGAGTCAATGACATCAAATATCTTGGCCCAAAAATAGATGAATAACTTTCTTAGAATTCACATATTAATGATGTAATAAGTGAAATTATAAAGTTCTCTCTTCTATATTTGCTAAACTTAGGTATTCAATACCCAAGCAATGCCTACTAATTCTCTAGATGACTCCCTCGTAAATCTTAAAACTAATGCACAACGTGCATTTTAACAAACATTCCCTGCCAGGGATATTTCAAAACTACTTTTAACAAACGAGCATTCTCATTAATATAAAACTAGACAATAACTAAACTACAATGTTTTAAAATTGAAGAACTAATCCTACAGAATCTGTCAGGCTTGCTGTATTTTACAGAATCCGCGACACTTGCATGTTACGCAAACGAAGCCCGTGACACTTTTAGTATTAACAGTATTTGGGTTAAAGTTGACTTATTTTAGTTTTTGATTACTTCAGTTTTCACATAAATAAAGATTTTATTTTTGTTTGTAGGAAGTTACAAAAACGAAGATTAACGGTAAGACTGACAGAACGTCATAAAATTTAAGCATGTTATTGGGTATCGTAATAATTCGATTGGGCCCCGGGGGAGGGCTTATTAAAAGTTCGACCTTTGATAGAGGGAGCTTATTCGAGAGGGAGGCTTATTCAGAAGTCAGCTTTCCTGAGAGTATTATCTAAAAAAGCATGAGTATTATCTAAAAAGGTTATCTTATATGAAACTCAACATAGGTATGATCGTACAAAAAAGAATTGTAATCAATGCGTTGTCTTTTTTACTGAATCTGACAGCATATCAGAAGGGGGCTTATTCGAGAGGGGGCTTATTAAAAAAAATCACCTTCAATAGGGGGCTTATTTGAGAGGGGGGTTACTCGAGAGGGGGGCTTAATCGAATTATTACGGTAAAAGACTATCTTTCGAAAAAATAACTGAACATCTAACGCACAATGAATGCAAAATATTCAACTTGGAAGTCTAAATTCGTCTTCACGTTTAACCTAGAACTTTGAGTTAAGTGGCCTTAATCAACAGAGGTGAATTTTGTAACAATAGTGAAAGTGACACTCTAGTTTCAAAGTGATAATCCCTGGAGAACAAAACAAAACTCTCTCAACCGGAAAGCGAAAACAAATAATATTGCGGAGGAAATGTTTTCATTCACCTCTGTAGCCTTGGTATCGTACTGAGTCAGCCTTTGGCCCGAGGTATGGCGTGGCAGAAGCACATTTACTAAAATCTAACTGAACTTGAAAGATTAGTTTATTTGAAGTATGTATACAATAAATTTGTATTGAGAATTATGTTGGCAATATGCTGTTATATTTATTGTTAGGATTTGGATTGTCATTGTCTCTTCCTTTATATCGCCTTTCCTTTTATAGTTGCATCACAACAAGCCAAACTGAAAGAGATTCTGGATTTGTGGCATAATTTAGGACCTCACATGCCAATTTACGTATGTATTACGCCTACATCGAAATTTTTATAAGGACAGTCGAGGATAGACTTCGGGAAAAATAGATTGAGTACTGAACATAACGGTGCCATTTTTCATTTTTTAAAGAATAGATTTGCAACGCAACCAAGCAAGTCACAGTAAACTAAAATTCAACCTTATCAGGCACACATTTGCAACCGTTCATTGTGACACTACACAAATCAGTAATTGGGATGGGTCTAAGTATCGAGAAGAGCCTACTCCTTGGAATCGTAACCTCTTCACGCCCGGATCTATTTCCAATTAACAGTAAAATCCTATCTACGTTTAAGTTTGCAGGGGGTAACACATACAGGCCAACTTCATCCTAAAGATAAAATTACGTTCAAATGCCAGAAATTAAAGGAAAGCTCTGTCCGCATTTATCTTTTGAAAATACGACGTTTCACTTCCTTGAATATCAGCCATACAGCCCATCCCGGAGTGAAAGGGTTTGAACTTTTTAAGCTATGAAATTGCTCGTTGCTCGGTTTCCTGACAGTACGCCCAACTTCCCAGTACGCCCAACTGCTCGACAAAGCCCGCGATTTGTTTTATGTATACTTACAATTTTGAAGAGAGCTTGGATGCCGTTATTAAATTACACGTTTTTATTTACATAATTTTTATATTATTCATCGTAATTTTGCAGGAAAATCGTCTTAGTTTGCTGAAAAGGCATAGCCGTTTCATACATTTTTGTCAAACACCATTATTATTTCACCCAACGAATTCGGCAGAATGCAATGCTCCAAAAAATGAAAGGGAATCTGATCAAAAATCAACCGGCAAGGTATGAATTTTAAAACAATAATTTTCATGAAACTTTTTGATGGGGCGTTCGTTAGATAATCGCCTTTGTTAGAGGAAGGCATTTGTCTAGTGTCCTTGGTATTGAGTTCTGTTTTTGTTCCTAATAACTCTTTCAAGCCCGGGTTTATTTCCAATTAATATGCAAATCCTACCCAAGTTTTATTTTGCAAGACATGCAAACCAACTTAATTTTAAAGATAAGGTTACTTGCAAATATCTTAAATTATTATAAAAACTTTGCCCGCATCTACCCCCATGACCGTATGACATTATACGTTGTTCATAAATAGGCCACATGGCCCTTCCAGGGGTGAAAGGAATAAGAAGTAAATGCTTGTGGATGTGGTGTTTTTTGGAAAGAGGCATTTATAAGGTGTTTATTTGAGACTGGGCGTTTATTTGAAGAAATACGGCGTTAATTTGAAGAAGGCATTGTTTCTATTTGGAAGAAACTTCTCCAATTTTATCTCATTTTAGCCTTTTGTAAAAAGCACCCTCTTTGACGAGAAAAAGTACTTATAATTAATTAAGAACCGGCCAAGAATTTTTGAAGAGAATTTTTCAATTCCATCTGCTATTTGTCTTCCATAGGTAGAGGATGACGGGTCAGCACAAACTAACATTGCTAAAGATGGAGGTTCACATTTGAATGGAAATTTGAATGGAAATGAAGAAACGCATGATTGGTATAGAGATTTAAAGTGGAGTGTGATGCAAAAATATATTCAGTATCTTCAAACTCTTGGATTTTGTGTTGTGCAACTTCAACAGAATGCGAAAAGGTAGCTATCACTGTATTACATCATTGTGTATAATAATATATTTTGAAGAACGCCATCAATGGATTTTAAGTTTCGTATGATTAATAACTCCTTTTCTAAATTTTATTCAATTAAATAAAATTTATACTTGAATTTTCAAAAATAAAAGATACTCGCTCATTGTATTGTACTATACTATTGAAGGCGCTCCTTTTCAAAACAATTCCTCAGTGTTCAATGTATAAACTATTATGATATATATAAACTGTTATATATTTATATGATCAAGCTGAACCAATACTTGGATGTATAATAATGTTGCGTGTAGACTTGCCCCAAGTCAATTTCGTGGTAAAGACTATTTCGTGAAAGTCATAGGGTTCCCTCGATATTGCATTCCCTCGATATATTGAGTACGAAGTAAAAATTTGTGATTTGGCACGAAATAGACTTAGGACAAGTCTACACGCAACATTATTTAACATACAAATGATACCGTTGAATATGAATAAATTATGATACCGAATATGCCGGGTGACCCAAAAAAGTTCTGACGTTTGAAAATCACGAAAATCTTATATTGTTACAAATTTCCAAAAATTTGTTTTTTCTGTTGAAATTAGAAGGACGTTAATGATAACAAAATTTTGAATCGAAAAACCTAATTTTTAGCTTTACTTTTCAAAAACTTTGTAATTTATTTAAAAATGTATTTTAAAGCGTATGATTTAGCAAATTATATTTTTGCATCATGTTACAACATTTGTAAACAATATGAATTGATAGCAACTTGCAATAACGTGGTTTGTTGATTTCTCATAGCAACTTATACCATGAATCAGAACCAGGTTGCTTTTGAACCGAAATCATTGGGTTGATCAAAATCGCTTTCAATGTGCTGGTGAAATGTTTGACATTGCTACGATTTTATTTTAACCATTTCTGGATATGGCAACATACAAATGAGCTGGATTGGTAACATACTCGAATTTTGATGATTTTTCAAACGTCTAAACTTTTTTAGGGGAATTCAAAGCATTAAGAGGAATTGAAAGGAAAGACTAAAAGTGATTAAAGTTCATTGTAAATTTGTTAAAACTTGATCTTAAATAACTTGCGAGAGAAGGCCACGATATCAAAGCTACGTTCTGGATTCAGATTTTCGAAAACTTGTGGCGTAGTGAGAAAGTGATTTGAAAAGGAACACCGTAATATAAAACGTCGGGGTATTTAAAATCAGACATCGATTTGCTTTTAAATCTTTCACCCAGGATATGGCCCATTAGTCAATAAAGCAAAACATCTTATTTTCTTGGGGGAAGAGTTTGCCTGAACAATCAAGTAGATTGCATGTGTTACTCCCTGGATAAAGATGTTGCATACAGGATTTATATGTTATTGAAAATAAATCCGGGTTT
The DNA here is from genome assembly GCA_036873815.1 of Phacellophora camtschatica. Classification (NCBI taxonomy): domain Eukaryota; kingdom Metazoa; phylum Cnidaria; class Scyphozoa; order Semaeostomeae; family Ulmaridae; genus Phacellophora; species Phacellophora camtschatica. The sequence continues at coordinate 21,856 of JAYJMH010017772.1, forward strand.
TAGGGTTAAGAGTTAAAGGATTTCAAAAATAAACAGAGAAGAAACTTTTGCGGATGACTGAATTTTGACGTGTGAAATCATTTCGATTGCTAAGCACTTTGTCGTCTTGCCACCTGAATCATTTCTCGATTATTTTTTTCTTTGAAATTGCGTATATTTATAATTCAACTTGTTTTTAGTCATTGTCAAAATGTCTGGTGACAAATATTTGGAACTGTAGTTTTTCAATTATTGGGACAAGGAAGCTGTAAATGATCTAAAATACTTTCTAAATTGGATTTGGCTTGTATCCAGATTTTTGAATTTTATTCCAGTCAACCAGGGAAGTCACAGAAAGGGGGAAGTTTGAAACGGGGATCTTCTAAGAGTCTGACCGAGGTATGATCATGCTAGTCAAGTTTATTTTTTGCTGTTGAACTGATATTCAAATTTTAATAATTTAAATTTCTAGTTGTTGTTTTTGGTTAATTTGCTAAAAGTTGAATTTCGAACATAATTTTATAGAACACGTAAAGTCCTGGTCATGTTTTACGACGTGGCTAAACGTTAAAATAATCGCCCATTTTGGTCATGTGCGTTTGTTGTGTTTCACTCGTATATATCGTTCGTGTATATTTCTAATTGTATTATATTTCTAATTTTTTACTGCTTATGGTTTCACTAAAGCACGTTCTTTATCAAATTCATTTTATGAATCTTGATCGTTCCATGCTTTTCTTTTTCTGGAGGGGGGTATGTTGGAGATATTGCACTGTAGTATGTTAGGGTTAGGGTTAGGGTTTTAGGGTTGTTAGCGTGATTGTAGTTTTCGTTGTATGAATGTTGTATGTTATCGTTACGGTAGTTTTTCAATTAAAATTTGAGCATTTTCATTGCAACTTTAATCATATGCATATTTGAAATTACAATTTTTACAAAATCGAAATTGTGAATATTTCCAACAGGTTACTGGAAGAACCCGACCTCATGTACATTATTTGCAGAAAAGTACAAATGCGGGAATTTTGTTGATCGAGCTATCGTACAAGGTAATTACGCTCCTAGAATTATATTGCAGAAGGGTTTAGAAACTGACCTTATTTAGGCTAGCTTTCACAACGTTGTGGTCGCATGAAAATGTTTTGTCTTTCATTTGTTCTGTAATGTAAAAAACGAACACCAAAGGTTCTATATTTAAATAAATCAATTGCTTGTAGACTCTTAAACAGGCCAAATCTTAGTATTAGCCAAATGTGTATGTTTTAGCTTGCTTTGAAACTAAGACTCGTGGTCTGGTTGGTAATATCATTTTTGTTAATTTAGTTGGATGTTAATTAATTATAGTAGGGTAGCGTTAGTACTTTTTTTTACAGAAGGCTATTAAAATTAAATTAGATTCGAGATCAAATTATTTTAATTTTAGGGCCACAACCTGTGTTTGAAGATGTTTGCTCTGGAAGCATCGAGAGTGAAGTCACTGGAGAGATACGTAACCATTCACGTAAGATATGAATATCTTTGTTTTCTACATTTTGCATATAGAATTTTTTAAATATTGTATCTGTACCTAAAAGGCAGTTGACGGATACAAGACAATCAGCGTTATATATTCCTTGCTATTCAATTCAACGCTTGCTACGTCACATGATCAATTCAACGCTGGCTACGTCACATGATCAATTCAACGCTGGCTACGTCACATGATCAATTCAACACTAGCTACGTCACCACTCAAAAACTGTTCACAGGAAGGAGTCATATAACATGTAAAAACTACACACTATATATCCGTCATTTTTCTCTAAAAGGCGTTTATATGCGCACATATTTTAGAAAAGTATTATACCACCCACATCTTCCCACAAATTGCGACAAAAATGTACATAGGCCCGTACATAGTACATAGCATAAGCATGACAAACTTGGAAAACGTTTTTAGGTTGTTAATAATTTAAAATATTTTTATTGTATATATTGTCCCAATTTTTGGAAGTCAAAGTTAAATAAAGGAATAGTGATTGACCACGCTAAGTGCTTACGTAAAGATATTCGTCATTCCGACCATTTTTATGAACATGAAAAATGAAATGTTGTATGAATCTTTTCATAAAAAAATACTAAACTTGGAGACAATACCGATTGGAGGAATAGGCAATAGCATAGCGAGAAAGGATACGGTTTTTTGCAGCAAAGTTCTCGAAGTTTAACGTTGTTCACAGAAGAACACTTGCAAATCTTTATCATAATAAATTATCATAATAAAGATTTGTTTAATGAATGCTATCCAAAAAAAATAATTTGAGTGAAAATGAACGTGCACAATTCTTGCTAAAAGTAATAAAGTATCAAAGTTACAAAAAGTAACAAAATATGTAATAGAAAAATATTAAAAAATAACAAAAGCAAATACCCAGGAAATATTATGATAAAATAATGATGTTATCTGGCCTGTAGTGTATTGACCTCATTATTCATATCGCCAAAGGGGAAAACGGAACACAACAATACAATTTTCCTGAGGTGTTTCAAGTCTTTTGGCAAGCATTGTAGGTGTTGTGGTAAATTCACTTTAATTTATATTGTAGAGTCCACACCGAACTGATACAATGAATCAAATTGTGCACCACAGAAAATTAAATTCTATGAAATGGGTAGCACAGGGACATTTCTTTTGCGGGGTTAGCGCAAGGGAGCCAAATTAATTCAAGTAATCAACTTATATTATTTTCCTAAATGATTAGAAAAATCTTTGTGCATCTACCTCTTGAAAATGTGATATTTTACGTTGTTTAGGTAGGGTAAAGCGTTGTTTAAGTTGCCACTATTCCGTTTTTGTATCGTTCTTCGTTTCGTCGTACCTTCGTTAACGAACGAAAAAAATACGAAACAACGAACGAGATTGTCTTGTATCCGTCAATCTGCTTATCTGGGTAACATTTCCGAAAAGGAGATTTTGGGAAGTATATTATCTTTATTAGTAGTAGTATTTGTGCCGTGTTTTAGCATGCAGCAATTAAAATTGGGGTTAAGGCCAGTTAATTGTCTACTTTATTCAATATTGTTTAAAGTTTTATCATTATCAAACGGCCTGATGTTATAACTAAAATTGTAAGAACTAGAAAATAAGATGTCAAAAATGGAAAAACTGCTACTAACTTATAAGGGCGTGTGTAATCCAGGAAAGAAATTTAGATTGCATAAATTTCTAGGTTTATCTGCCTGGACGCGGAAAGACTTTAAAAATCCGCTGTTTTCATTTTCACTACTCATAATTTTAATATGCTGTAGATTTTTAGGTAAGAGTGTAATTAATACTTTATATTGTTCTGCAGGAAGCTTGGATATTTCAAGAGGACTGCAACAAATACAAGGATTTAATGCATCTGCATTCATTTGCATACGATTTGCAGTTGAGACAAGCTCAACAATTCTTATCTGGGAGAAACACGATATTTTACTTGGGATACCCAGTGCAAAAATTATTTGAACGCATGATGGCAGTTTTTCCGAAGCCTCCGGCATTTTCGTGTTGTTATCTGGCGCAAGGTTTGTGGTTTGTGAACCTCGTATTTTAAAAATTCATGTGCAGTTATTTTTCTGGAAATTTGAAAGATTTGTAGATAATGTGATAAAACAATTTACGAAATATTAAAATGTCTTATTTTGCAATTTGTTTTAAACACTCGTTCATTAATTTACCAATTTACAATTAATAAATTATGTTAATAAATTAAAAAAATAGTTAACTTAACTTTGCTGCTTATACAAGATGTAGCGAACACACAAGTAGAATATAATTCGGAACAGAGTGATGTTGCAAGCAAAGATTTCCTTTCTAAAACATCTGTTTGATTTAGTTAATGGTACAAAATGATGCATTCAGCAATGACTATCTGTAGTTGTCTTATTGTCTCGTTATATTTTTTGTACGGATAATTGTTTTGCTTCCTGAGTGCTTTTTCGTAAGTGCTATTTATAGTGAGGACCCAGCGACAATTGTATTTTTTGGCTATGGATAGATGGATGGATGGCACAGCTTAAAGCCAGTCATTGTAGCTTGTAATTATGTTTTAGAGCTTGCAGTTGTTTTACTGAATCAATAAAATGTTGTCAAATAATTCACCAGATTTTTATATGTATTATCTTTTATACTTAATTTTAATAAGTAACTAAATGATTTTATTTTGCTGCTTATGAAACATTCAATAAATACACAATTATTTATTCTTGTAGGATCTGTTAGCATTCCTTGTTCAGCTGGAATAGAGACCAAAGAGGTATTCAAGTATTTGTCAATTAATGCAGAAAAGTACAAAATGGATCCTGCCAAAATCACAAAATTTGACGACGCCGATAAAAAGGATGACGGCCAAGCTGTTGATCAGACTATTTTAAGTTACATGTATTACACGAGCAAGACACAGGATAAGGGAGAATTTCAAAAATTAACATCAGGCTTTCGGAGAGACTCTGCTGATTTCGATGGTAATGTTGTTATCATGCTCAGCCCTTCTCAGGACTGTGAGGTTTTGAATTTGACGTTTTTTCTCTTGCTCACAAACAGAAGAGAATTTTACCCGCGCCGGACGCTGAAAAGTCAAAGATCAACTTTCAGACACAGGCGGAAACGAACTGTCTCTGGATCAGAAAGATCGTCAGCTTTTACGTCAACTTCGGATGAAAGTCAAGGGAGTGGTAAGTTTTAGAGATTCAAACTGGGTTTGATAACTGAAAATATTTGATCACTGAAAATGCAACTGTGTTAGGCGACTGAAAATATTTGATAGTTGTTTTGAAATAAAATAAAACATAAAATAGTACTAATAAGATGAAACTAAAATGTTACAATCGATAATATATAGCGCAAATCTTACAAATCACGCCCAAGTTTGTTGTATGCACAACTCGTGGACAAAAATTATACCATACGCGCCACACGGAATAACACTTTAATTTTCGACTTTGTTAACACGATGCCGGCACAACTTGAAAATGTAACAAAATTTGACGCTACTAAAATGTTTGTTTGCGTTCACACAATACCGGGATAATAATAATAAACAATTAATTGTTTAAACAATAATAAACATAGATAAAAGCTAATTAAGGCCAGCTAAAATTACAGTGTTGAAATAAATAAAATTTAAAACGACACAAAATGTGATGCAACCAACGCTTTATGAATCAATTTGGCTACTAAGTTGGTCCATTTTCATCGTTTTCTAGTGTTCACATGACACCGTTTTTGAATTGTGCTGGCACAATTTTATGCCGCTTTCACGTGAACGGAAGGCCAATCAGTAACATGTCTGAGTTTTTCTGTTTAGGCGTGTGCAAACACAGAGTCCGATTCAGTACAAAAAGTAGTGGCAATCAGTTATGTGACGATGTAGATGAACTTCCTTCTGGGCATTTAAAAGTTCATCCCACGTGGCCGGGTGCTTTACAAACAACCGAATCGCCTTCCCCGAACGCTATATCAAGTCCAAGCTCTGACACTGCTTTGCACACGGAACGGCAAGGTCGACTGTCCCGATCTCCGGTTTCAGAAATATTTATTCGAAGAACAATGTCGAATGATTCAATATCATCTTTAACAATACTCGGAATGGGTATTCGAAAGTCTTCGAGCTCTGGGCAGCTTTGTGAAAGTACTGAAGTAGCAGACGTCAATTTCTTATCGAACGAAATAGCTTTTGTCAGTAGTCGTCTGTCGAAAATTGCGTGCACGTGTTTGAGTAATTGCTGGCGAGATTTTATTTGGTACCGGATGTTATTGATGGAAAACCCAGAAGAAGATACGCTTGTGAAAAAACTCAAGAAAAAGACTGAGAGCAGAAAAGAAAGTTGTCAAGATATAACCGTCGAAAATTGGAAATTGACACAGACTTTGAGAAAAATTCGAAGAGAAATTACATCGGTATGTATGAAACTAGCTATTCTTTGAATGTTGCTTGTTTATGGTTTATTATTTGGGCTTGAGTGTAGTTTAGCAAGTGGTGAATTAAAACTTTGCATTAAAGTGTAATCCAAAGCATTTTTCATTTATTTGAAAACTCACCGCAAGCAAAATATCATTTTTGCCATAATTTTTTGCGATTACTTTTCAATTTTCAAAGGGCATAAATCAACATTGCTTTAAATTGTTTCTGATTTCAATTAAATATTTTTTGGGCGAAAACACATTTGGGTTGGATTCCAAGTTGGGGTGAATTTAAATTTTTTTTGGATCCCAAAATCAAATCAATACTGTATCATTATCATATCTTTTCAAATAATCGTTAACCATTAGATCGAGATTTTGCATGTTCATTGTTCCTTTAGCAGCATATTTTCAGGGCACTTCTGGTTTTCATTCACGTGTGATTCCATTTTACCAATATTGAAAATTGAAATATTTGTTGATATATGAGTTACCTTGTTTCTCGATGTACCTTTTCTATACTCCTGGTGAATCTATCCGGTCGAAAACGGAACTACCGGGTGTCCCATAAAACCCTTACACGGGTTTTGCAAATAGTATGCAAAAACGTGAATATGAAACTTTTCGTAAACCCATCCATTTAACAGCCTGATAACATACAAGTAATTTGTGACCACGATTATTAAAAACGCAAATGTAGCGGCGATGATATATCGATTTATGTCCAAAAGTTCTTTGCAGCGAAAACAACAAGTTCTGCAATTGAGGCATTTTAGGCCTTACAATAAGATTGTCATGGGTTTCGAGTCGGTCAATTTCGCTCCTTTCAAACCTACAATTTAACAACAGAAAAAATCTGGAAATCAAGAATTTAAAGTTTGCTTTACTCGTATATAAATCTTTACAAATTACCCGTATGTTATCAGACTGTTTAATAGACATTTTTACGAATAGTTTAATATTCACGTTTTTGTATAATATTTGCAAAGCCCGTGTAAGGTTTTTTTTGGGACACCCGGTACTATTTATACTATTAGGAATATTTATAGGCACATGCGCCTACCCCCGAAAGTTACCGATTTCGGAAAAAATCAGAAATTTTGATTATATGCGAGGGAATAGGTATTCAAATTTTATGTAAATATTGGGAATTCAGATCCAATTTTATGCTGAAAGAAATTTCAAAATATTCATTTTATATTTTTGTACGCGATTTTAGCAGGATAGACAATTATTTTAATTTGATTTTTGTCTGGTCAAGAAATCTAGCTCCAAAAATCTATTCGTATTGGTGGAGCATACCTGTTTTTGAACATCAGTGTCTTTGGCTGAAAATCCAATTTACATATTTAGTTGATTGATGAGTTGATTGTTTGATGAGTTGATTGGGGATGTCTTTTTTTACTTTCAGAATATCACTACATCGGAATTGAAGCTACTTCTAGAGCTGGTAAAAGTATATCCTATATCGAAGATCGATTCAAGAATGAATGGGATATTTACTTTGCTTGGAAATTCAAGATACCAGAAACATGGTACAATGAGGTCTGTATTTTGGTTACCTAGTATGGTTTGTTTGGGCTACTCCTCCATGCTTAATAAATATTTACACATGATTTAGACACACTCCCTCCCATCAACAGAGGTGAATTTTGTAACAATAGTGAAATTTATCCACTGGTTATTATCCCTCGAGAACAAAGCAAAACTCTCTCTGCATAGCATCTTCCTGTTAATTTATTATAAATATAATTTCTGTTTTATTTCAAGGGTGCTTAATGGAAAATTTGGAAATGCATATCGTGAATTCTCTACAGATGAAATGCGGTACATTTGTTTGTTAAATCCTTTGGATCTCGACATGTTTGTTCTGGTTATTACCGATACAGATGGGCTTATCAAGGTAAACAAACTATTGTCAGATTGTCAGATGAAGAACTATAGACGACAACTTTTGATCAAAAACTTTAATGTCAATCTACCTGTGGTGATTAAAAAAATTTTAAAGGTTTGAAAATATTTTTTACAAAATAAAATTTTTTAGTAACAAATTTTTAAGAACTTTGTTTTGAACTTTTGTTCAAGCATGTTTTGTTGTTTTTTTAGGACCTCAAAGCTGTTTACCGGGAAGAGCCTCGTTTTCAACCTTCGTCGGCATCGAGGTTGGTTGATCTCAGAGAGAATGAACGCGCTACATTGAAGCACATAGAAAGCGTTATGTCTTGTTTATCTTACAACATTTGGACCCAATTACTGCCTAATCAATAACAAATGTGTAATGTATGATTGTCAGGTGTGTAACACTACTGGCATCAGGTGTTGGATACAATTGTTGGATTAATTGTATATATTCTCTAAATTTTGTATGTGCAATTTCAATTAATTTCGTATCGTAGAATATGGTTGCATGCATTATATCTATAAGAATTGTTTGGCATTTGGCTTGAAAAAGCTCGCTTCGTGAAGTTTGTTTGTGTAAAAGCTTGCTTTGAAAAAGGCGACCAGTAACAAATGAAATTTGGAACTATAATTCTTCTTTATTTTTTAAACTTTATGTGGATAGGACGGGGGAATGATACGCATTTTAAATGGCTGAATGTGGTTGCTTTTAGGTTAACAAAAATTTAACGATTTCAGTTAAGAAATAAATCTGATGAATTGTGTTTTTGATACACGATGCTTGAGGAAAATTTTTGAAACACCCTAAAAAAATCAGAAAGTTCATCTTTCGATGTTTGTATTTACAAAACAAGTTACTCTCCTCCCACCTGCCAAGAAAATAGCAGTGTCATTTTTCAGTGAATCATCCCACTTCCTACAAGTTTTGCTCAGTCGCTTTTGTCGTTATATCGTATGATGAACTGTCGTAAAATTAATATTGGTTAGGGGGGAGACGATAAGGAAATGATTACGATCGACGGAATGAAAAAAGTGGAGACAACCGAAACTATAGTTTTTGAAGTTAAAAAACACTGAAAGCTCTCAGGGGATATTCAGTTGAATCCTTGGTTATATCAAACTCTCAAGGGAAATGCAAATTTGTTTGAAATAGGGATTTTTAAGCTTAAAAAGCCTAACCGAAGCAAAACCAACACTAACAGTTCTCAATTTGAACTCTTGGATCTCAAACTCTCAAAGGGGATGATAATTTGTTCGACATGTGGAGTTTTTGAGATATTATAACACTGAAAGTTCTCAGGGGATATACAGAACAGTTCGTGTTAATAAATGAAATTTTGTTCGAGACAGTGAGTTTTCGAGATAACCAAGGCTAAATTAACGCTGAGAGCTTTGAAGGGAAATGCAAAGCAGTTTGAGATAACTGGGAGTTGAAGTAAACTTAGTTCGAGTAAGATAGATTTATCTGTATTTATTTTTCTGGCTCAGTCCAGCACATAATTTCTTAAAAGAAATATTAATACTGTTTTTTGTCCAAAATGGCGAATGTTCGAGATAACAGCCATTCGAAATAGAATTTAAAATAGCTACTGTCAACTGTACATTCATTTAACAGAAGCTGGGGACTTTGTTTATGTTGTAGACTATGTCGTAGAAGTGCATTTTTTAGCATTAATAATTTGTAATATTTAAAGAGTAAAAATGCAGTTTTAGGCAAACCATTTTGCTAAGTTATTTGTCGTCTTAATATTATGCTGTGATTGAGATTATGATCAGAATTTTAAAAAAATGTTGAACTTTTCTTCTTACCGGCGTGTGAAATGCAAATATTTTGTTTGGGGTTACGGGAAATCGGAAATGAAAAAGGAAACCCCCTGCAATTCTTGTATTTTAGGAATTTATTTTAACCCAGCCAATAATGATTGTATTTCAAAAATTTTGAAAAGATAACATAATGGCCCTTTTCTGAAAATTGCTCTTTTCCTTCAGAATATATTGCCAAATAGGCCCCTGCTTATGAAGAGTATTGTTTGAAATGTGCTTATTTCCTGTAAAATATGAAACCAAGTTCCCTTTTTCTGTGTTCCTCCACTTTTGAAAGCGTTCCCACGCTCAAAACCAGGTCCAAAGTTTTTCTTATTTTAACAAGAAATTTCCCTTCAGTTTTGCTAACCAGCTTATTGTGTATTAGGTGCGTCTCTTCATGCGCTGTAGAGAGCGTTATAGAAACGTTAAAGAAAGTGTGGTTGATGACAGTTACATAAATCTGTTTTAATGTTTTTGGAATTTGTAAATATAAAGATTACTTCTTCTTTTTCTTATGTTAGAGTTAACGAATTATGTTTGCATAAAGATGCCAGATCTACTGATAAAAGCCGTGTTCATGTATGCCGTTGTTGACTGTGATCAGAGTGTATATAAATATTAATATAATAAAAAATATTTATATCTATCTATCTGTCTAAACCAATCATCTAATTCTTTTGATTTTTTTGTTTTAGATTTACAGTGTACAATCTACTCACTGAATGACAATTTTTAATTGTTTTATAATTTTATAAAGGGTGGTGATGTTTGAATTTTTCTGTAACTTAATCTGGGTAACTTGAGCTCAAGATCGTGCTGCTGCTATGTAAAGGAAAGGAAGATTACTCTGGTAAAATATTACGTATTATTTTTACGATTGTTGGTCAGTGACAGATTTAAGAAATAGGGCCAGTTGCCCTTCCATTCATGATCTGAAACTAGTCTGAAGCCCTCTCTTCATAGTATTATTGCCCCTTTTTTGCGGCACAGGCTATTTAAGCCTTTCATTACCTGGGTCGCATAAGATTTCATTGTAGTATTTAGATTTGTTGATTTTATATTATTAGTTTGGCTGATTGATAATTATTGATTGAATTTGGGAGCATCCGTAAAGTACGTACGCACTAATTCTGCAATTTCTGACCCCCCCTTCCTCACCTTGCACGTAAAATAGCAATATAAAAAGTTGACAAGAACAATAGATATACACTTGGTTTACCCCCTCCCTGACAGTGCGTACGTAATTTATGGATGCCCCCTTTAAGAGTCCTTATTGTGTTTTCTGTTCATTGATAATCGACCATAGACGCCACCATTATTACAAACTTCAGATTTGCTTTGAACTCGCCTCTATATAATACATGGTTATTTATTTATAAATAACTTGGGATTTTGGGTGATACTGAAGTTGCTAAATTTTCAGCGAAAACTTGGATCTCAAGTTGCTTAACTGGTGGGGGCCTTCTCGCAGGAGTGGGGGCGGTGCGCTGCTTCTCTATGGGGTGGCGGGTGCGCTGTGCGGGATGTCCTCTTCACGATACAGGTGCTGGACTGCGGTTGAGGGGGATTGTTCCCGAGCGGCGACTGCGGTTTTAGTATATGCGTCTGGGGTTTCCCTCGCGCGGCGTGTACGCCGTCTCTCTGGGGGATGCGCGTCGCTTTGGGCCTCTGTGGGAAGGTCTGATTGTTTTTATCTTGTAGATATCCATTGTACATTTTTAATCGATTTATTCTAAAAAATCGTAAATTTTGTAAAGTAGGCCTAAATTAGCTACAATTTAGCTATTTCTTCTTTTTGTAATGTAGCCTACATTCAATAAAGTAATGATAATGATGATGCTGATGATGGTTGCTTAGATGTCTAATTCTGGGCTTAAACAATAATTGAAAATAGCACTGGGTAATTCAAAATAGTACAATTGAAACAATTGTTCTATTTAACTGAATGACAACTTCCAATTGTTAACCAAAACAATCTCGGCCACTGTGTCCGAATACGAAAGCACAAGAGCTTGTCTCGTGTAACTTGCTCACTTCTATCTTATCTCAGAAGTGGGATTGCTTAATTTTTAAACGAATTTCAGTACAGTTGCTTATAAAGCAATTGCTTATAAATAAAAAATTGTGCAGGTGTTTTATCAGCCCAGTAATTAGACTGGTAAACCTTAGCATTTTAAAACTGACTGGCTGCGACATCTTGTCGTACCAATCAAATTGCAAGGACTCAAAGCAGGTGATTTTATTGGTTAACTAATTCTTTCAAAATAAGAATTGATGTCAACTTTTTGCAGCTTGCTTGAGTGAATTACTGAAACAATTAATCATATTCAATGATGATGCTTGAATATCTGTGTGGCCATTTGGGCGTTGAAAGTCGCTCTGCGATAAACCGGCTTAATTCAGATTGCAGACGATGAAATGTCAATAACGGGTGCTCGTTATACCAACGACTAGGACACTTTCAACCTTCAGAGTGAATGGGATCAAGTCTTAGATTCAAAAGCATTACCTTTGATTGTCATTTTAGAGTAAGACCTATACGACTACGAATGAAGAGATTTCTCAGTATTTCCTTTCTGTGACGCATTTGTTAAGTGTTGATGTTTGCCTTACAATTTAGATTACAGTATAATAATTAATAAAGTGAGCTTAATGTTGAAGAATTAAATTTGACAAATTAAAACTTGATTTTTATATAACAATGCCATTGACTCTGTCAGTCATCATCTGTGTGGCAGGTTGCAGGCAAAGTGTATCTAGATCTAGATTTGATCACAGTCAACCCAATCTCATCCACTAATCCCACGTTCCCTGGTCCAAATTTTATCAATCTTGGATATGGTATTGTAAGTTCATAAGGAGTATATTTCAAAATCATCACAGAATCTATGATCTAATGTACCAAAATGTTTTTGTTACAGTAGATCCCCATTTTTCGCTTCAGCCTCATTTTCTATTAAATCGTTCTATTAATCTTTAATTGTTCTCCTAAATATTTTGAGCCTCAGTTTCTTAATTTGCAGTTTCCTATAATAACTACTTTATTTTGCATTGCACTTTGGCAGCAACAGAAATTAACCTGTATAAAAGAACTTATTTTGGGTACCGGGCATAGTCGGTAGATTATGAATCACGCTACGCACGTTTCCTATTATAACTTATAAAACTTTGTAGAAATTATATTTTTGATTTTCAACAACTTTTTGCATCATTTCCGTATCATTTCCTTACATATTTTTTTACGATTTCAGATAACCTTATAAGTTACACTTATAAAATTTAATTTAAAAATTTTGTAAAATTGCCTAAAAGTTCATGAAAATGAGTTTATTGTTTAATCAAGTTCATTCTCCCTTTGAAACAGTTTTTTATTGAATCTTCAAACATCTCCCTTGGTCTGCTGCGTCTAAAGTGGATAATTCGAGGTTGGCGATTGTTATGCGTTAAGAACGAATGCTTGGCTTCCTGTGTTACATTACATGACGATAGAGGCATAACGACAGACATCTGAATGCCGGGATAATCCTTATGTTGCTCTAACCTCTGCTGAGTTGTACTCACAGTTGAATATTTTGATATTTTTACAGCAAATGAGTGGTGTTGTGTATTCGCTTTGCGAAATCTGTGTGAAGTGTGAAGAGACGGTTTAAAGGCGAGCCAAATCCATAAAGTTTTAAAGAAGAAGTAAAATCATAAAGACAGACAGGTGAAATCATAGTAAATGACACCGGTTTTTAGAAGAAGACAAGATGAACCGCTTTTGTCGCGGAGAGGTAAGCAAATATTTCTGCAAAATTTAAAAGTTTGTACCAATCTTGATTTCAATTTACTCATTTAGTGTTGTGTTTCATTGCCTACCTAAGGATCGCTCGCACGTACATCCCACTGGATTTAAGGTTTCTGGTCTATTTCAGCCATAATTATTGGCTTCACCACGATGAAAATAATAAATAAGCAAAGTACAGATTTATAAAAAGTACAGTGCGTTTAAGAATTTAGAACCGTAACTGTGCAAGAATGAAAAGAAATAATGTGCACAGAAGTTGTACAATACTTGCATTGCAATATCGCACGACTTGTACGAGAGCACTCCTTTATTCCTGGAACTTTTTATTGCTCCCTTCAAATTAATTGGAGCTCTGTGCGGCAAGTAATTTTCTCCCAGGCTATATTTAATGTTAATAGTTACGCATTTTTAGATAATTTATCGTGTATACTTGGTATACATGCGGTAACGATTTATGACTTGCTTACTCTTAAATTTTGTAAATTAGTAAACGTTTTACTGAATAGACACCGTTTGTCCAGATAAATTCCGAATGCCAAGGGCCACTAAGATTAGGCAAATGTTCTTTTTCGCGCAGACATATGATCTAGCATTGGAGAATTTCACGTCTAATTAATTTTCTTTTCATTTTGAGAATAGCCAATGACATAACTGAATTTTTGTCACATGTTCATAAACACTAAGAAATGATTGGCTGTTTTCAATACATAAACAAACTGTCTGGTGAAAGAAATGGTGAAGCTCGTTGTTTCATGTTTGTTTCAACGTTTTTTTTATTAGTACACAGTTTTCCTCGGAATTTCCTGGCTTACTTAATGAGAAAGCTTTGTTTAAAGATTACTAGAATTGCAATATCCCTAATTCTCGTTGCAGTAGTTTTTTTTTTTTAAATTCAGATAATAAAAAAATGTTTTTTAAAAATCGTTGTTTTGGAGACAAACATTGCCAAAACAAACACGCACACAAAACAAATAAGAAATGAGCCGGCATCTGTCTTTAATTAGGAGTATGCATCTTGCTCTATCTTCGTTCGAAAATATGCTCATTCCTGAGGGACTCTTTCGATCATTTAAAATATTGATTTAAGATTAAATGCAGCATGTAAAAAAGTGACAACTTGATTTTCTCGGTCAATCAATGTGCTTTCAATGCCACACAAACTGCAAGCCGGGCCAGGTAAATCTTACTTCCTATCCTCCTCATGTCCTTCAATAATCAACTGATTCTCGGCAATTTGCGTGTCAACAAAATGTCAATAAACACGTTGATGACAGAAGGCTGAATTTTCAAATTAGTTACCAGGGCTTTTTGGGTTGTCTGGAAAAGTGGGAATTGTAGTGGGGAGTGGGGAGTGTGAGTAGGTAAATGAGTAACGGGGAGTGGGTAATATGGATTTTTGGGTTTTCAAAAGTTTCATCGCAAAAAATTCAGACAAAACAAATGTTTTTTAATGTGAACTTAGGAAAGGGGTTAAACAATATGAAATATAATAATTTGAACTGAACAAATTACCGTAGCAAATAAATCTAACATGCTTCAGATAACACAGTGGACCAACATAAAATTCAATTTGGGAATTTTTTCTGGAACGGGGAATATAATGAAATGGATTATGGGTTATGGAATGGAATGGAATAGAATATATTTGGTCAGAATGTATGATTATGATCGTCAGGATCGTTGAGAGTATCAGTAACATCGAGTGTACAAGAATGTAAATTGAATCTTTGATTTCCCAATACCAGTGCCCAGTTTCCTTCAGCAGGTTTATCACAGTCACCAAATACCAAATTAGCTTTACTTAAAAAAACTTTGTTTCTCGTCAAGTCAGCTTGAAAAATTTGTATTCAATTGTTTGAAAGAATAAATTCATCTTACATGTAAGACTTGAAGTTTTTCCCACCCACCCACAACTTGATGGGTTTTTTCAGCAAATGTTTCTCATCATTAAACTCGTGCATGATTATATATGGCCTATATTCTGTTAAATATGTTGTGTGTTATATCTACTCATTTAAGTTTACTCATTTAAGAAAACATGTGATCAGGGCTCGTAGTTGGGTTTGAATCTGGTGTTTTACTGATGGAGATTTTGTCGATTAGACACGTTGACAAACGTTTGTGGTGGTTTATTTCTTTATTTCAATAGTTTTGCTCTTGTGTCTCACTGCTGTACTGTGACATTTCTAATAAAATAAAGAGGGTGGTGAAGGCTTTTTCCGTCCGACGTGACTAGACTTGCTCCAAGTCTTTTTCGTTTCGTTAATCAGTAAAAAATATGTAACTGCGGAGGAAAATACCCTGTGGAGGAGCCCGAGATCGTTACTTCGCAGGGTATTTTCTTCCGCAGTGACATAGCTTTTTTACAGAATTCATTTGCTAATTGTCACGAGAAAAAAATTTATTCGTCATATGAAGCTTCCCAGTATGCCACTGGTATTAAACTGTTATCAAGTGAAGTTTGGAAAGATATTTTGCAAGTGCTCAACTTGATTTTGAAATGCTCCTTGATGAAATCAAAATCCCCAAGAAGAACCACTGTTTTTAAAGCAACATTCAAGTTGAATTAAATTATTGTATACCAGTTGTATCTCAGTTGAAACGTGCATGCTTCATTGATATATTAGCGTCTACAAACATAACATCTGTCACGGATACATATCAGCTGATTTCATTTGCTTTGCTCCATGACTCACATTCCCATGATCAATACGAATGCGTATTCTAAGTTATAAAAGAAATTTCTCATAAAGCCCACAGCTCTCCAGACAGTAAGGATATCTAACAGTGAAAGAACGATATGATGAGAAACGATGCGATGAATGTTAATGTAATTTTTTTGTCAACATTTTCTGACTGTCCCCTAAAACATTTTGTGCAAATTCGAATATTTTTAAATGCAATGTACGCGGAAAGTTGCAACAGAAGTTAGCACAAACATCCTACCGTAAATCCTCAAATTAACCCCCTCGAAAGACCCCCTCGAATTAGTCCGCACCCTAGAGGAAGATAATATTTAATAAGCTCCCATACTTAAATAAGCCCCTACCCCAACAATTTAATTGCATTAAAGCATGTTATTTTACATTTTATTAAGGAAATTTTGTAATTCTATATGCATTTTGGTACTTTTTCTACGCAGCTACCCACGAGGTTTTTAATAAGCCCCCCTTGAATTAGCCACGTAGAAAGACAAAACAAAATTATCCCTAACAAGGGGCAAATTCGAGGTTACGGTATTAAAGCTGGTCGTCACAAGCAACAACAACAATTGCAGCAGCAACAACAAGCGTAGCCAGTCGAGAGCCACTCTTGAGTCTAGAGTCTAAGGTCACCCTTGTTTTATAACGTAGGTCTCTCTTTACCAGGTTTATTGACAGATTTATGTTACTTTCGGCAATAGGAACTCATAATCGTATCACTCGGGAAATAGGAAAACAGTGACTCTTGAGCTGCCCCAGAATATATTGCAGTTTGTACATCAAACAATTGGTGATATGAGACCTTTAGATTGAGTGATTTTGTTAGTTTTCGTTTGCCCCGTACTGAACATATGCTATGAAAGCGCATTGCGAATTGGCTCCATTACCCTTTGTTGCAAATGATTTTCAACTGAAAGAGTCGTGATTGGCCAATAGAAACAAATAGTGCCTGCACATCAACAATTAACTATGCTTCTATGCAAGCATTAAATACTGGGAAATTGACACTTGCAAATCTTACGATAAATTCTATCTTATCGCCCATGATTGTGTATTTGACGTACATTTTTGATACTTTTTAGTTCGTGAATATCAATGTCAGAAATGCAAGAACACACATAGAAGAAGGCAGAGCAAAATTCACAGATTATGAAGTGCAGATTAAAGTATGTTGAATAATTTTTCTCCTTGCTTGGTGATTTGAATATTGATAATTGAGTAAATAATAAGACTTGCCCCAATTCAATTTCGTGCCAAATCACAAATTCTTATTTCGTACTCAATATATCGAGGGAATGCAATATCGAGGGAATGCTTCATGAGGCACGAAATAGAAGTCTCGTAAATGATGGGATGGAATGTGATCTGCCTTTGGGTACATAACTCTTAATTTCCAGAATGTGTCACTAGAATTTTAAAAACATATTGTACCCGGTGGACAAAATAAAAGTTCCGCCCTTCGCTTGGCCATTCCGCAATTTCAGTTTGTTACTTGGCAATTAAAATAACGCTGAAAGCTTCGCGAAAGATTAACTTGGATTTGGACAGATCAATGAAGCTTCTGCAATGATTCTAAGGCACCCAAATAACGAAAGTAAAAGTACTGCATTTCTCTAGATTTCAAAAAGAAATTAAGGACATTTCTGGAAAATCCATTTAATTCCGTGAATTCGATGCTACCGTGTAAAGTCGATCATTTCATTTCACTGCAAATTAGTATAAACTTAACCCCCCCCCCCACCGTATGTAATGTTAAGTATGCAATGATAAATTAAACCCCCCCCCCCTGAAAACCATGTTAATGTTCTTTGTACAGGAATTAAACTCGATTAAACCCCACTCATAAGGAATATTATACCCCATAAAACATGCTTATGCTCTTTGTGCAGGAATTGAGAAAAATGGAAAATTTTATGGACACCTTCCGTAATTCAAATTATATCTATGGATTGCTGCTCTTTAATAATTGAGAATTTTCAAAGCTTCAATGAGATATACGAACAAGTATACACAATTAGAAATGCATTACATTGCAGCATTTTTGAGGTGTTGATTATTTAAATGATTTATTAGCGTTAATATATCATCTATTTTATAAATACAACAAAAATCTAAAAAACATTATATTACCACGCCTAATCATATTTGCCTCCTCCTACGATTTAAAATAACAAAAGTGGCAATTACCATTTTATGTGATTAAATTTTGGATTTTTTAGATTGATACTAGACACGTGCGTCTCAAATTGAAAATAAAAATTCTGTGGTGACTGTATTTATGGCACCTACCTGGTCCCACCAACCAAATGTCTGGAAAAACCCTTTTTCGTTCGGCAGCCTGTATCTGCGATAACGAAATATTTCGTGGTAGAAATTCTAAATTCGAACAAAAATTAGCTCCCTTTAGTTAACAAGCAAAATGTGGTTTGAACAAATGACGGTGTAAATAAAGGCTATATTATTAGAACACGAAGACAGGTGAGTCGCCAAGCTGTCACAAATAGCAGTATTTACTTTTTAAAATAAAAGGTAGTAGATGTATTAAGACTGGTTTCCACATGACCGCTAATTTTACCCATATGCCTTTTTCTTCCAAATTTTAGTAGGATTAATGTTTATTTTCTCTTTTATTACACACCTCTAAAAGGGACCATCACGGAACTAAGGTCATTTCGATCTTAATGATGCTATCCCTGCCACTCTAGTTTGGGGTCTTGTGATATTTGAAAAATTTGTATCTATGTACTATTTATTAATTGCTTATTTTTCTTTTATATTTTGAAACTGTATAAATATTTTATTTCTTTAATCTAATTTTTTAAGCACTGTAAACCTTTAGTAGTGGCAAAATGAAACTTACTTACTTATCGCAATGTTAGCTTTCGTTTTCAAGAAAATTTTATTTTGCTTACAAGTATGTTTACTCGTAAGAAATGCTGTTCATCAATGTTTTAAAATTGTCTTGATAAAAATTTTATTTCAGACAAATCACATATCGTTCACTGTAAAGCAGTCAAAAGTGCGCAGACGTTATTCAGACTTTGTTTGGTTGAGAGATCGTTTGGCAAAAGATTTGATGATTTCGTAAGTATCTCAACAGAGCAATATGATTCGTATGACTTGCTTCCTAGCGCCCATGCAAACCCTATGATATCACCCGTGTATATACACTACGCCACTATACCGGGGGGAGTCCCAAAAAAACTTACATGGGTTTTGCAAATATTATGCAAAAATATGAATATGAAACTTTTCATAAACACATCTTTTAAGCAGCCTGATAACATGCGAGCAATTTGTGACCTCGATTATTAAAAACGCAAATGTAGCGGCGATGATATATCCATTTATGTCCAAAAGTTCTGCAGCGAAAACAACAAGTTCTGCAATTGAGGCATTTTAGGCCTACAATGAAAGTGTCATGAGTTTCGAGTCAGTCAATTTCGCTCCTTTCAAATCTACAATTCAACAAGGGAAAACATTTCTCGAAATGTAAGCAAAGCAAACTTTCTAGAATTCTTGTTTTTCTATAGAACTACAATTTTGAGCAAGAATTGTTTCTGTTCACTCAATAAGACATAAGATAATCAAAGATACATTTTTTTCTCTGAAAATCAAGAATATAAAGTTTCCTTTGTTTGTTTTTGGTGGCAGTTATAGGTAGGTTCTAACTACATGACCTGACATGTTGGAACCCGTTTACACGATGCTGGTACGAAACGAAAACGGCATAAAATGATAACGGATTGGCCCCCCGTTTACACAATGCCTGCATGAAAATCACCCCGGTGACCAATACAAAAATTCCGACGTTACAAAAATCACCAAATTAGAAAGCTAACATGGAAGGGGTCAAGTAAATTTCAAGTTGCATCGAATGAAGACGTAATTTCGACTTAAAAATTCTGATTTTGAGCTATGTTTATAGGCCTTTATACTTTTGCAAATCTTTTGTAATTTGAATATAAAATAAACCTTTAATTTTCTAATAGAACAAGTGACAATTCTGCATCATAATTATAGCAATTACTAACCATGTAAAACGATTATTACTCGTAATAGCGTGGTTTATTGATGGCCTTATTAATTTATATCATACATCAAAACCAAGTGGCAAAATGGCAAAATTACACCATTATTAATATTTGATATTTCTACACTTAATTCAGCCTTTCGTGTACAAGACAATGCAAAAGTGAAGTTCATTGGTAACACACTCTAATTTTGGTGATAGAAATCGTAACGGTTTGCTTGCCGGTATGGCTTTATATTAGCAAGCTTAACGTCATCGTGCAAACGCCTGTGCCAGCATCAGTTCATGGCGCTTACATTTGTAAGGTGAATTGTGGAGTCAAGTTTCTTCAAGCTGTGGAGTCAAGGAACGACAGATAATGTCACTCATGTTGTTCCGTGTGAGCGGAATGAAATCATGCCGGTATTGTGTTATCGGGGTGAAAATCATAATTCTTGAACCATACCTGTGTATGCAGAGGCGCATTTGACACCTGCACGATTTCCCGCCTTTTTAATTTCATACCAGTATCGTCTAGGATACGTTAAGTAGCATTTCATCCATAAACTTACACAATAGGCCCTGGTCTTCCCTTCAAAAAATTCACCATGCAGAGTTTTCTTTTCTTAACAAAAGACATGCTAATCAAAAAGACAAGCTGAAAAGAAAAATGAATGCAATTTCAAAGCGCTAAAAATACATTTGATAGAAATTCCACAGTTTGTTTACGCACCCTAATAAAATCAGTAAATCGGTGTGTATGTATAATATCGGCTTACCTAATAAAATCGGTAAGCAAAAATATCAGCCTTGAAGTGCAATTTAGAAAGCAGTTTATGAGTTACTGTTAGGTGTTTTTTTTATAATATTATATTTGACACACGATTCTACGAAAATAATTTGATTTTTGTATATTTTTCTTTCAAATTGATTTAGTTTCTAAAATTATGAGATAGTATAACGAGGAGATAGTAATGTTAGTCTTTTTCTTCAACCAAACGTGGTGCAAACTCAGGAGCAACGTTGATAAAAAAGCATCCTGCAAGTTGCAATATAAAGTTTCTCTAAGCTTCATTTCTGATTCGTTTTTTCAATAAAATGTCTGTTTAACTTGAAATACTTTTCCTGCTGCTCATCACTCCTCTCCAAAGAACTCCAAACTAAATGGTAATTTCTTCGGGAGAGGGGGGCACTTAACCAGATTTTGCCTAAGCTTAAAAAACACACCCGTTCTTTTCCAAAAACATATACCCGACGTTATACAAATTTTGTGAAAATGTATCCTCTATCAGAAATCGAAAGTCGGTACCGTTCCTTATACCGAAGCATAAAAAATCGATACCATTTCTTATATAAAAATTGGGAAAATCGATACCATTCTTTATACCAAAGTCGTGAAAATTGATACCAAAAATTTATACACAGTGCCTCGCTCGGAATAATTTGTACTTACGGATAAAATACACATTACTGCCATGTCCAATGCAGCTCGATCATTCATTATTTGAATGCCGTTTTCTGCAGTACACACCTCCGAAGTTGCCATTTTCTAGCAGGCTTTCAATTCAACTGAAAAAACATTTGAAATAAATATAACAATCAACATTTATAATGAAAGTGTGGAAGTAAAATGCAGCTTTTTGATTTGGCACAGGTAGACTCTTGCCTCTAAAGTAGAATATGATGAGATTGAGTCCTCATACTGTCTTCATCCTTTTCAAAACTAGACAGCGGTAATGTTTGTTTTGAGGGATGAGGGTTTAGTAGTTTATTACAGCAATTTTTAAAAGAATGTCCATGTTGAGACCCCTGAGACTAGCCCTGAATTTAAGAGCATAGCAAGAACGAAAACATGCCTGGTGCTGAAAGACTAAAAAGACTCGAAACAGTGTTATCTTCAAAAATTGGTCTCTTGCTACTTTCCAACTTTATATTACATATCAGAGCATAATTAGAACATCTTCAGGCTGAAATCGCAAAAGTAAGAACCCTTAAAAAAAGTAATTACATAATCTAACATAATTTTAAAAGAGAGTGTACTAGGACAAACCAAACTTGGGCTAAATTTCTTAATTTTGCTGGAAATTTTAGCAGCAAAAGTTTTTGAAAGATTTTCTAAATTTTTCGCTATCTCGGAAAGTCGTTGGCAATCTTATGGTGCATTTTTGTGTCCAAGCTAAACATTGCAAGAAATTCAGTTTATTAACGATTTTAAGACCTTTACGGAATGTCCCATTATGATTATGTACAATGTATAATCTAAAAAATGTGTAATGTTTTAAGTGACCAAGATAGCAATGTGTGCTTGCAATGAATGCCAATGTATAACTGGTTCTACCCCAATGTTTTACCCAGGAGAAGTGGAGAAGTGTGTTAAGATAAGGTTAGTTATTTAGTTAGTTTTATTTGCCACTGAATTAAAAATTTACAATTTAAAATTTAAATAAAAGGATTAAATTTTACACAATTCTTAAAAATAAAAAATGAATAAGATATAAATATATAAAAACAAATTTATAAACACACACCCCTAAACTAGAGTGGCAGGGATATAGCACTAAAAGATCGAAAAAACCTTGATTAGGTGAAGAATGAATTGCCAATGTGTTCGCGTATGACAAGGGCCTGGGGCCTACAAAAACCCACGTGGAGTCAAACACTTCTCAACAGCACATGATCACAATCCCTCTGCAGTTTACGCACGTGTTTGCGATTCCTAAGCAGAGTTGCCAGTCAGTGGCGTTGCCAGACGAAAAAACTGGAGTGGACTAATGAAGAACGGTGGTCTGGGGGCTTTTCTGCAACCGCGCCCTTCGGAAACTTGGAGAACGTCGGCAACGCCCTCTGGCAAGACTGTTGGCCCTCTTGGAGAACGTGGTCAACGCCACTGTTGCCAGGTTGGCCTTTTCAGGCCAAATTTCCCGATTTGGCCTTTTTCTGAAAGGCTTGGCTGACGAAATTATGATTTCGCTAACTGCTAAAATTAGTCCCTTTTTGGCATTTTTTAGCGAAAATTTTGAAAATGTGTGGCTTCAATCCTAGTTGGAGAAATCTCTTATATGAGGTCCGTAGTAAAAATTGTAGGGATTGATTATTTTACTGAAAACCTAATATGGCTCCGACAGGGGCCCGACAAATTATAGAAAATATGTATGCTTTATTCCTATAACAATATTCAAACTGGACGAATTTTTTGAAAATGCATATGTTGCTTTGCGGATCTTCTGCACAATGTCTGTTACAGTAGCTTCGGCAGAACGATCTTTCAGCAAGCTAAAATTGATTAAAAGCTTGCGGAGGAGAGGAGAGAAGGGAAAACTATCCTCTCCTCCGAAGAGCCTGATCTCAGGCTAGCCCCCGCCGCTTCATAAAGCTTCCGGCGCCCTTGTGTGCATCATTCCGGCGCCCTTGTGTGATCTTGAACGGTTGCCAGATTGAATTCTATAAAAATCCCGCATCGAGGCCTAAAAAATCCCAGAATGCAATAGATTTCCTCAAGAAATCCCGAGATTTAGTTTGTTGGTTTCCGATGACGTCATTCACCACCGGAACGAGATTTTGACCCCTGGGCAACGAATTTTCAACTTCTCTATCTAGTGCAACATTGTAATTGTACGAGTTAAAGCATTGACAGAGAAAATATTAAAATTTTGCTGGACATTTTTATTTCAGTTTGCAAGACGAGAAACAAAAGGGGACAATTTTAGACGAAAAATGCTGTTAATCCTAAGTAAACCGATGACACTGAAGATAAAATTTTTTAAACTAGCTGTTAACATGGTCAAGAGAAGTGCTTCGGGTGGTTAGTTGCAGGATGAAAATAGTGAATTTAGTTGAATTGTAGTAAACAGTGCAAAATA
>JAYJMH010017773.1:0-20677 GCA_036873815.1 Phacellophora camtschatica
ATAAGAAGAAATATTTTTGTATGGCTGGCCTGGCTACCATTTAAGAAGTTTTAGTTCATAGAATAGAATGAGAGAACAATATGCTTTTACTTGTAAGCATTTACTTCTATTGTTGAATGGACTGAATCATTTCTAAGCTTTATATCAATTTAGAATTGTTTGTGATGCTTGATATTATTTTAGGTGAAAAAGCAGGGGTGTTGCGAACATTTTTGGATGGGGGTATTGAAAAAACTTTGCCCAAACTTTTATAATTTCATTAATGCTGTTATGGATATCAAAAATGTTGCCCAAATTTTATCATTTAATTTCATTTAATGTTGTTATGGGTATCGAAGAAACTTCACATGAATGTTAATCCTTTCATTTAATGCTGTTATGAGTGTCGAAGAAACTGCTTCCGAATTTTTGTCATTTCATTTAATGTTGGCATAAGTATCGTGGAAACTTTGTCTGAATTTTAATAATTTAATTTAATGCTGTTATGGGTGTCGAAGAAACATTTCGAAAATTTGTATTATTTTATTTATGCTGTTATGGACATTTAATGTTTCTAGTTCCTTTACTTACTTATGGAATTGCGTAATACGCTATGGCGGAAATTGCGGAATACGTTATGGCGGAAATTTAGTTTATATTGTTTGAACTTTGAAATTACTGAACCAGAACAGGACTGAAATCACTCAACCATTAATTTTTATTTGCATTAGGCCAAATTAGAGTCGGTAGGCCGGATTTTATTATTATTTTTAAACCCTTAAATAATTTGTTATTGGATTAAATACTTAGGATCTTATTTTTTCCTCTACATAACATTTGCACTCTATAATGTACTGCCACAAATTCCGTGTCTAATGTTCCTATTATGACGACGATGAAATATTTTTATATAACGATGAACGTTGGGAAACGACGATGACGAGAAAACGGAGAATCACATTCGTACAAGTGTACAATTAAAAAGGCATTCCTTTCTATAAACGTTAGATAGGATTTGAATGCAAAAAATATATTATTTCATGTTGTTTTACAGGGTCCTTCGCACCCGCCCCTACGCACAATATTGTTGGATTTAGGCTCGTGTATCTGCATCAAAAGCAATATTCAGGGGGATAAGATTTTTTGTCTAATAAATATTTCAAGCAAAGACATTTTGTTTCATATAAATAAAGTAGGCGTTGCGTTGGAGCGTGGGGTCCGTTGGGTTATACTCGAAAGACGTTATTTTTATTTGGCCTCATGATTGCTATTATTCTTTTAGCTCTCCGGATTTGATTGAGAGCATGAACAGGTCACCGATTCATATTCCTCTGCCTAGCAAAGAACAAACCAACCCTGTTTGGTGTGGTACAGTAAGCATGCAAGGTGTTTCAAAATTTGCAACAAATGCTTATCGTATATCAGGACCTTGTGAAAACATGGAGAAGTTAGTGCCTGAAAACTTGCAAATTTGTGGAAGGATTAACCATGAGCAAGTATGGGATTATATGTATCAGCTGAAAAGCACGACCCATAAGGTATATTTCATTTCATTTTAAATTCTTTATTGCAGGGAAGCCTCTCGATGCTTTGACTGATTTACAAGGGGCCATGTTAAAACTAATACAAAGAATAATTGACGATCTACTAATATATACAATGTTATATAAATACATAATTTTAAAAAAAAAACAGGAAAAGAAATAAATTTAAAATCAGACTACACACTGAGATCTGAAATGATATTGGAAGCGTCTTTTTCTATGGTCATGTTTTAGCTTCTATGGTCAGTTTATTCCATAAATGAGCTCCTCTATAATCAAAACATTTTTGGCCGCATGCAGATCTTCGCGAAGGTACTTTGAGGTCAGTTCTAGTGCTACGTAACTCCATGTTGTTAGAATTAGATAGCTTTGTAAATAGACTGGTGAGGTACTCAAGAGTTTCTTTATTTAAGATAAGAACAAAACCAGCTTAATTATTTTTTCCTGATACCCTAGATGTATTTGTATTTTATTCTCACAGTCTCTTAGTTTGTTTGGTTAATATATATGTAGTAAAGATTTCATTTTACGTAATTACCGTATTTGATTGTTTTTAAAATTTCAAGCATTTTGATGTGGCATTTATTAGAGGGGTGTTCATTTCAGTTTCAATTTAATTTCAATTTAATTTGAATTTTGTTCATAGAATGCATATTAATTAATATGTACTCGTCAGTTGGATGTAGTAAAAAATTCACATTGTATGAATACATAATTTAGTGTAAATTATATTTTAGAAAATATTCACATTTTTTAGCATTATAAAATTTTGAGAACATCTGCATTATACTAAAATATAATGTGGAAAATTTTCGCATTTTATGGAAACACTTTCTTTTTCTGGGATTATTCATTAATACATTTTATTATCATTTGTATTTCAGACTATAGATGTTATAAGATTTGAAATGGCGACAGAAGATGAAAAAGCAAGTTACATAAATCTTTACACTTACTTTTATACAAGAAAAAGAATTGGTGTTGTTGGCAATTGTTATTCTGGCGTTAAAGATATGTACGTTGTGCCAATTGCGTCACACGATCCTGTCCCGCCCGAACTGAAGCCATTTGACGGCCCTGGTAGGGTTTAATTTCTTATATTTTATATTTTACATTAATTTCATCTTCATTTTTATCCTTTATACGTATATATATTGTCTTTCATATGTTGCAACTGCAACCGTTGATTTTAACAGTAAAACAAGATGTTTGGAAATTTAATTATGATACTTTTTAGATTTTTTCCCAATATAGATTCATTTCACGTGGGTGACGACCCCAAATATAGATTAATTTCACATACCGGACGACCCCCAAAAAACTACCCCACCTTGCAGGGCTGTAGCTTGAAAACGACGAGGCTACAAATTTCAAATTGTGCAACGTCAGAAAGGCAAACTTGGAGTTCGGGATATTTCTGTAATCAGGTTTACCTGTCCGAAACTCGAAATTACAATTGCCCTTTTTGTGAGCTTCCAAGTCAATTTAAAGGAACGTTATTATTTTCCAGTCCATGTTTTGAAATTGAAACAAACTGCTTGCTCCTATATCGACTTGGGAGTTTGATCAGTGAATCTTTTTAAATTTTTTTCTCCCAAGTCCCCATTAAAACAAGCATGTGGTTTTAATGTCAAAACATGGAGTGGAAATCAATGATGCTTCTTCAAATTAACTTCTAAGCTCACGGATTAGGGCAATATTAATTTCACATTCTGGACAGGTTAACGTGGTCGCAGATGACTGGATGATATCCCAAACCCTTGTTTTCCCTATGTTTTCCTTTCAGACGTCGTTATGAACACAATTTGAGATTTATAGCCTCATATATCTCAAGCTACAGCACTGCAAACGGAGATTGTTTTGGGTCGCCCGGTACTGTATTAAGTATATCTGGCTTTTTAGTCCAAGAATAAAATTGATTCATTGATTTGTAAATTTATCCAGTTTTGATTTGGGAAATATTAGTGAAATGAAGTATTTTTATCCTGAGTTTCATTGTATATATATTTTGAAAAGAGGGAGGTTCTTTAGCAAACGTATGTATTCTTTTATATGTATTTTTAACCCTTGCACTTCTGATAGGGTGATCGTTATTGTCAATAAAAAACAAAATATTTGGGCATAATAAGGATAGATAAAAGTTCAATTTTTATTTTTTTATAAAAGTTTCATTCAGTTATTTATGATATTGATTTAGTTGCAAGTATAATCTGCAAGTCTAAAAAGAAATGGCCTTGAGGCAAGTCTATGCTGAACGGATTGACTTGTTTTATTTCTTGAATTGTAATTTTTAATTGTTTTTTTTTTTCACTCAGGAATGCCGGATCCTCGACCTCATATGCTAATTGGCATTGTGGTGCTTAAAAAAGAAATACCGTCCCAAAAGCGATCGAAATCGAGTCATCACAAGTCGAGCCCTGAGCCTACTTCTAAAAAATCTAAAAAAAGGCACAAAGAGAAGCATAGAAAGAGCGAGAAAAAGCGTTTCGAAGACATTGTTTTTGGTAGACAGAAATCAATTGGTGTCGAAGAGAAAGAAACACCTTCTGAATCTGGTAGCTCACACACACCCTCATACACTCCTGATATAATGTCTCCTCCGTCAGCTGTTCCAACGCCTACCGCACCAAACAAGAGCCTCGTTAAACCATCCACCGTGAAAGATGACGTCAATAAGGAATTGGAAGAGAGGCTGGAGAAACAGAAAGAAGAGTTGCTCAGATTGCAAGCAGAGGTAGGATACCATTACAGCTTAGTTTGTGGATAATCCTGCTTGAAAATAATGCTATTCACCACTTTTATCATTATTGGTTTTAAACGATCCTGCTAAAAAAGCCTCTCTACTCGGTATTTTTTAGATTCTCGGTATTTTTTAGATTCTCGGTATTTTTTAGATTCTCGGTATTTTTTAGATTCTCGGTATTTTTTAGATTCTCGATATTTTTCGTATGCACATAAACAATTTTTATTTTTCGTATGCACATAAACAATTTCAATCAACAGCAAAATTCTCATAAATTTTCTTGCGAACTAAAAATGTATTTGAACATTTTTTGATAAACGAAAAACCTGTCTTTTATTTTACTTAGCCTTTTTCCAATTTTATAACTTTCGTATAGACATTGCTCAGTTTTTCTGTTTTCTTGATTTTATGTACACATATACCGGTATTTTTAACATCAATATCAACATTTTGAGATTCAGTAATGCATTTGATCTGCTCATTAGTCGTAATAGACAAAAGTTACTCTAAACTTTGCTAAAAATTGCCTTAAAATATTTATCAACGGATTTAAAAGTGGCGAACGCCAGGGGATTGAGAAATGTAAAAATAAATATAGGTGTTTTTCAGATCAAATTTGACAGAATGAAGGAGCGTATTTGTTCATGTGATTACTTTCAAGAACAAAATGTTCAGGCCCGCCGCGCTGCACAACATAACTGCATAACACAATTGCAGTTTAATTTTTGGAACGCAGCCGTTTGTGTCCGTGATTCCTCTTTAATTGTGACAGAAAAGCTGCTTTATGTTGGGAAATTTTAGACTTGCTACAATCGTGGAAGTTATCGCTATCATTCTAATATACCATTCATACCATTCCTGTAAAAAACTGGCCTTTTTGATGAACCTCGTCGATGAAGCCTAAATTGCGGACTGAACTCAAGTGCAATTGTAAAAAGTCAATCAACAGTTGTCTAGTGGTCCACAAAATGCCCACATTGAGCCTCAATCTTACAGTGATAAAAAAGAATCCAATCAAGAGCAAAAAAATTGTCTTGTGACCACAATGCAATTCTGCGATTGGAGCCACAATAAGTTGTGGTGGCCGACAAAAAGGCGAGATTTTGAGCCAAAATGCCATCAGACTAAGGAAATTAAATCCAGTAAATAGTTTATTTTATAGTTTATTTTGTTCTATCTCATTCCAGATCAAAGCACAGATAAAAGAAAACGAGGAACTTGGCATACCAACGTCTCTCACGGACATACCACTGCGAAAAGTTTCTGTCACTTCATCGGCAACAACAGCCATATCTTCGGCCGTCGCAGAACACCCTGAGTCATTGCCTTCAAGTTCACTGTCAGGAGAATCTAAAACGGGCACCACCACTTCTACAGAAACGTTTTCTGCTGCATCAGTTAGCATACCCACTCCAGAATCAATGTTGAACGTGGTACGAAGAATCTTAACTTCTGGTTCAGTTCTGGAGACAGGACAAAAGAGTCAAGGAAATGCTTCAACTGAAATTAGCCATGGTTCTCTTGGCAACGAGCCAATATGGGGTGTTTCTAATACCACTGCTGGCTCAGCAGCAGCAGCCATAACAGCAGTTTCATCTACGACTATTCCAAATATTAGTTCAATTTCGAACCAGTTCATCGCAACGACGACAACTTTATCGACGCCAGTTACGATGCTGTATGAACCAGTTTCTTCACAAGTTCCAACGCAAATGACTACGACATCTGTAGAATCGAGTACCTCTCTTGTTTTTTCGACAGAAGTTGCGCCAACAAATATCCAGCCGCAAAAGAGCGCGACTTCAACTCGCACTCTGGGAAAGCCAGTGGAAATGACAGATACCCCCGCGGGACTGGCAGTTTCTAGTTCATCCCAGCGACAAGGAGACAAAAACGAGGATACAGAAATGAAATCTTTGGGTGGGGATCAACCGTACGACCCTGGGGAGGAGCTAGATATGGAAGAAAAAAACAAAGATAACGAAAATACCTCAATGGAGAAAACTAAGAAGTCAGGTACAGGAGAAGAACCATATGATCCTGAGGATGATTTTGTATTGGATTTGATTGAAGATATTTCACTGCCATCTGCGCTGAAGAAAATCGATAAACCTAACGTGAGTATAATTCTTTTTATTTATTACGATGTTTTGAAACGTAATTTTATGTAACTTACATACCGTACCGGCTGGCGCAAACATATAACTGAAAACGAAAAATCAAAACTATTAATTTTAATGCGAATTTTTCATTTATTACATTTTTATATAGGATTTAAATTCTAATACAATAATACTAAAAATTTAACATCTAGATTAAATAATTCCATAACGAAACGCAACAGCAAAAAAAATTAAAGCAATGAATACAGAAAGTAGCAGTATTCTTTAGGAACTAACGACGAGGAAACCTCCCCCCCCTTTAGTCTCAACGAACTACATATTTCCAAATCAAAATCAGCCAAATCAATATAATTAAGAGTATTGACGCTTGAGCAAAGACTAACTTTGATTCAGTATTTATTTCTGATTTTCGATTTATTGCAGGTTTGAATATTTATTTCTTCAGGTTTAAAATTCTTAAGCTTGGCAATCATTGAAATTATTTTTATTCTTATCGTAATTAGGATTTTTAGCATGGCTCCAATGAAAAACAGTGCAAACTGAATGGACTACCATGGATAATTTATATAAAATGAAATGGAATTTGTGGATTAATTAAAATTAAACTTATTTGTAGTTCCACTATTCTTTACTATTTTATTTATTTCTACCTTGCCTAAAAACTAGCCTGCCAGGAAAACTTTTTGTCGTACCAATTTAGATTTCTGGATTTTCTTATTATATGAATTGCCGAATTGTTTATAGGTTAATACACTGGAAGCCTGTTATTTTGCTGTTTATTTTTCCTATTTAGACAAACTTTCTAAAGTTTAAAAAAAAGTTCCTTGTGGGTATATCACAAGTATTACTTCTATTTTTGGGGTATCTAGCACTACGTTTTTTATAAACATGTTTCTCAATAAAACGTGGTCGTTCCGTGATATTTTTAAATTTTTTGGTGTGAAATCTCATAAATAAAAACGATTGATTGATCAAGGAAAATGAACTATGAAGTATTATCTTATCTGGAACTAGGTTACACCCTCGTATAAGTTACCCTTAAATATAAGCGTATTTGTGCCAAATATACAGTCCATTTATCAATAATAATAGGTTTGCCTTTTTCTAAAATATGAATGAATATTTTCCATTTAAAAAGAAAAAAATTATTTTTTTCTTTCACCACAAAACCTCTAAGGAGACCATTATGGAATCAAGGTCTTTCGATCTTTTAATGCTATCCCTGCCACTCTAGTTTAGGGGTGCGTGGTTTTGTGATAAATTTTGATGTAATTTTAGCTATTGTAATTAAATCATTCCTGCCTGTAATATTTTATCCTTTTTTTAGAAAATATATTGTAAACTTTCAATTCAGTGGCATACTAATACATACATACATACCTACATACATACATACATATCCGGTGGCATGGTAGAAATCCACTGGGGGAAAATGTTCCTTCTTTTCCATAATATTGGGGTACAGTGAGACTTATGTGAATGTGGTAGTGATGGTGACGGATAACGAGACTCAAAATTGGGATTTCCTTTGCACGTGGACTTATTAAATAAGTCAAAGGCACCCTTGAAATACAGAAAAAGTGTTAATTAATTAATTACCGTGGTAATTGTTATAATTTTTCAATTACTGTGCTAACCTTTGGGGTTTCATGGTAATTTCTTGCTGAGTTAATTTTATGCGTGTTTGTGGTGCTAATTTGATATAATTAGGTAAATAAATCATATACATAAA
This sequence comes from Phacellophora camtschatica, assembly GCA_036873815.1. Taxonomy (NCBI): domain Eukaryota; kingdom Metazoa; phylum Cnidaria; class Scyphozoa; order Semaeostomeae; family Ulmaridae; genus Phacellophora; species Phacellophora camtschatica. The sequence continues at coordinate 8,122 of JAYJMH010017773.1, forward strand.
CATAAATAAACGATTATGACACTATGTACAGTAGGAGAGAAAACAAAATCAGTATTCCGATTGTGAACAAAAAAACATGTGCTCCAGGAGAGGCTCGAACTCTCGACCTTCGCATTTCTTCGTCAATACTGACTTATAAGTACGACGCGCTAACCGACTGTGCCACTGGAGCTGGCGTCATTGACAAGGAGAAGTTAAACACAACAGTTTACAGGTGGTGATAATGGATTAAAAGCCGGACCACAAACATTAGATCTTGAATTCTGCAGACCCTTTCAGAAGACATTGATAATAAAACTTACAAAAGCGAGTTTATTAGAATAATGTTCGTAGTTTACAGATTGACCGTGTCATGACAATTTGATAATTAAGTAATATCGGATAAAAATTTTATTTGAAGTGCAACTGTAAGAGTTTTTCATTCCGTGCACAAACAAACTTTCCCTATAATTTCCCTATCAGGAGCATCCATAACGTATATACGCACTAATTGGACAATTTCTGGACCCCCTCCCCCTTGTATGCAAAAGAACGACAAAAAAGTCTGACAACAGCAACAGCGCTTTTGGGTTACCCCTCTCCTTTAGTGCGTGACGTACTTTATGGATGCCCTCGTCCCATAGGTTGAGCTTTTACAAAGTAAAATTACAAAATGTGTTTAATAAATCAAGCGAAAGCAAAAATTATTTTATTTCACAATTCTCCGTCATCATCGTCATCTTTTATTTATATTTCAGCTGCCATTTCCACTTGAAATGCCAAAGAAGCAAGATAACAAGATGCCTGAACTTCCACCAATAAAGCTACCGGACAAAATGATCGACAGAAGGACTGTGAGCTTATCCGCATCAAGTTCTCTAGTTGATCCGCGCATAAATTCAAGTCCGCGTACTCTCGCGGGTAATACACCAACCGGCCAGAGCCCAACCGCACGTTCACAGTCGAGTCTGACGAGCCCGTCAAGTGCAAGTAGTCAGCTTACCAGCCCAACAATGCAGAAAACATGGGACCCGCGTCAAAGAACAATGCAAAGCAACTTTGAAAATAAGGAGCAACCAAATTTCGGTATACCGGACACAAAATACCGTACATCTGACACCAATACGACAGCAGATTATAAAAATTCTGGGGATTATTGGAAGTCGGATCGTTCATACGAACAGTCTTACGGAGCTTACAGTTCAGGGAGTAGTTATTATCAAAACAAACAGGGGGATGCTTCTTATCAAGGACAATGGTCAGAACGAGACGCGTCGTACACGGGAAGACAGTACGATAGCAGCGGACAAAAAGCACATGACTCAAATTGGCAAACTTACGATTATGATCACACGCGGAATAGAGAACCGGTACATGATCGAAACAGTTCATGGCAAGGCAATCACCAATCCGGCAATTATGCCAATGAAAATAGCAGAAGGCGGTACTCGCAAGATTACGCAGACTATAATAGTTACGGCAGAAATAGAGACCAGCAATACCAAAGTCAGAATTGGGAAGGGCAGGGAAGCCAGTGGGAAGGACAGGGGAGCCAATGGGAAAAACAGGGAGGTAGTTATGAAGGACGAAGAGGAGGTTGGAACGAACAAGAGGGCTATCGTACAGGCCACTCTCGGGGTAGAGGGCAAAAAAGTACTGAATGGAGGTAGCTCATTTTTATCAGTCGTGGAATAGACAATTTGTAGAGAATTTTTGTTTTTGCTTTAATGTATATCAATATCTTTTACGTTGATTTATATAGCTTAGCTTAGAAATTAAGCTGTGGAGACATTAAAAACTTGCGTTGCAGCTTCTAGCATTTGCAAGTGTTTTTTTCTTCATGTCTTTGCCCCAGATGCTTGTAGAATACGTTATTTTAAGGCAGACATGACATCCATCTATTTCTGTGATAACATTGATTGATTGATTGACCCATCGCTAACATTTATTGATCCTTTGCGCGCCGAAGGGAGATCGAAACAAAAGTCGCAAGCAATCTTGGTCTTCTTGGTGATGAGATTAAGGGAGCGCGCGGTCATTACGGCAGGGAGGGGGAAGCCTTTTCAAATGAATTTAGGATCCCATGAACTTAGAAATTACTTTAAAGACATTTAGTGTCGTAATTCTTTTTGAATATCTGATCGAAAGCACTAGTGCAATAACGTTTAGGATGGTGCAATATGTTGGTAATAAATTACCTCAACAGTTGAAAGATAAAAGAACAGCTTCTTCTGAAGAAAAGACTTTAAAAGAAAAGGGAAACATTTGGTAGTTTTGAGACCCCATCACATAAGTACATGGACATTTTCAGACCCACCTTTCTGTACAGAAATTTTAGACCCCTCCATATTTGCTGTCATAATTAATGACGGCTCTCTTACAGCCATAATTTCTGTTCAATTCAGTATCTTTTCAGAAAAAAACTTTGCAATAAATGTCTGCAATAAAATGTTGCGTTGTTTCTCCGTCAATGCGTGCAACTTCTCTTCTTCGCTTCGGTGTCTGAGTTAGGCCAAACATAATTTTCATATTGTACGAAAGACTGTTGGGACCGCAAAGGACCAGTGTTAGCCATGGGTCCAAAGCGTTGGCAAAACGAGACTCGATAAAAAACGAGGCTGGAATGAAAATTTTTGTCAAGTAAAAAAGCAAACAATGTTTAATATTTCTCCAAATAAAAGCTGAAGAACAGAAGAACACGAATTTATGATTCTATATCGCCCACAGCTGAAATAAATCGAGCTACCGTGATCTGGTTCCTCCAATGGACGACACTTGCATTTTTCACGAACAATTTTGTAATAAAATAAAGCAAATTGTAACAGAAATGTGCAGCACTCTGTAAGCCATAATTGCATCACATAGTGCACAATATGTTAGTACGAGAAATATTGTACAAGTTTTAGCATAGTAAGCTTTTACTGGGGGTAAATGTGGTGATTTTTTGCACCATGCGACGCAAGTCCTAAATGTTTGTGTGACAACATTTCTTTATTTGGCCAGAAAATTAATCAATTAAATCGTCAAATATATGATTTATAACAAATGTATTTGCACTTTTTATTCCTTGTGTTTCTGTAACCAAACGTTTTCTGTTGCAAACAATATCAAAGTTTTAAGACCAAACCATGCAAGAATAAAACTAAAGAATCGAGACACTTCAAAGATGAAAAATTAAACATCATACTAAAAAATTCAGAATGAAAATTGTTTACGATACAAAATATATTCGGCTAGTAATCAGATTTTTAATGACAATAAATTGTAGAAGAAATAAATTGCTTGATTTAAAAAAAAGAAGTAACGAAACCTTAAGAAAAAACTAACATTAAGAATAATTATATGCAGGGACATCGGTTTAGCGGTTTTGTTCTTTTTTAATTTCTGCAGTTATTTGGTTCTTCCTGTTTTTAAGCAAGATTTTTCGCTTTTTATCAAAATTTTAACGCCAGGGTACTTTGGTACCCCCCAAAGCCCACTCCATAATAAGCTGGTAAAAATTGTTCGGTTGCTGGCGGCTAATATTCTGGGATGCAATTCTGATAATTAAAAACAACCCAGTAAGATTTCTTGTGAAATGAATTGGTCATGGAGTTCTTCATCCAGGGCCATCCAGCGTGGCAATTCCTTTTGCAATGAAAACAATCCGGATTTTATTCCAAATCTAAAAAGTCCGTTTTTCATATTCGAATTTTGCACTCCCGAGATTCAGTCGAATGCCGATTTCCATAGATTTCCATGCTTATTGTTTCTCGTAAGCCAATGAAAACTCGAAAGAGCCAGGCAGGTATCAGGGATATTCTCAGAACATGGCTGATTTGATTGCAAAAGGAACATGCTGAAGGAATATGACATCTCTTAGGCCGGGCCACGAAATGTTTTCATTCACGGGTCAAGATGACAGAAAAGAAGTGGTCATGGTTAGGGCAAAGACGTAAGATTTGGGAAAATACAGATGGTAAATGCTCTAACAAAGCCATAATAGATTAAACTGTAAAATTAGTGTTTGAAAATTATGCCTTACTCCATTTCGAAGCAGTTACTAAAAGTAACACTGGTAGATTTTGATTGCATTTTAATATTCAATTCAATTTGGTGTCTTAAAAACATTCTTTCTCCTTTCTAACAATTAATTTTACTTAATATATAATCATGTTCGCATCAACATTCGTTTTGTTATTATATCTTGTAACTCAGTTTAGTTTTATTTAGTTTGTACGACGACGCTCCTATGTAGTGTAATAGCATGGCATTATTGTTAAAATGAATATATGTGCTATTATGATAAGATATGTGCTGGCAGTTTATATCTGTGTGCAAAATTTGAAACATGCAAAAGCAAAAGAAGGTGCAAGAGGTTATAAACTCTCATTCATTGCACCACCATAAGATTTAGGTAGCTTACTGTAATTTGCCCCTATTTCACCCAATCTAAGTCATAAATTAACAACAGAATGCTAAATATTCCAGAAGGTTTTTTAAGTGTTTGTGTTTAATCAGCTACCAACCTTGCCTGTGTCCAGGCATTGCGTACAATTTGCTCAACTTTTGCTGCCTCTGGATGAAGCAAAACATGAGGAGCAGGGAACATACTTGCTCCTGTGGCCTCGCGCTCAGAGGCTTTGGAATCTTTGTCCTCAACATACATTTCAAGAGCATATCTCTTGCAACAACAACAGAAGAAGTAGTTTTCTTTCAATTCAAGATCTTTGAAGAATCTGAAATCCATGTATTCAGTTGATACTAGAAAGGAATCAATAAATTTTGATGTTTTTACACACATTTGCATCTAACAACAAATCCAGTTAATGTATAGCAGGCTGATGTATAGTATAAACAACAATAAAACTTTATCTAAACAAAATCTACAGTAAAAATGAAAAGAAATTAAAAATTATAATTGAAGGCTAATGATCTAAATGGATCTTGAGTAGGGCAGATATTAAGTGCATTAGTTCAAGTAAATTTGGCCAGGGACGACAGAGCGCATTTTGAATTGGGGGGCTATGGCAAATTTTTAGGAGCATATTTTGGATTGGGTTGGATTGGGTGACGAATTTCTCAAAAGCTAAAACTATGTTTTGCAAAATAAGAAAAGCAAATAAAATAAGAAAAGCAAGAAAATAAAATTTCAAATAAAATAAGAAAAGCTATAGATGTGAATTCATACCTGTGCCGAAATATCTTCTGAATGCTGGTACCTCTCTGTAGAACACACCTTGAGCTGTCACCTTCCAGTATGTGCGATTTACGCAGCATGGGCAGATGGTCCTACCAATGCAGTGGCACAAACCTTTGCTGTAAGCTGCAAAAACAAACACAAACAAACATTACATTGCAGCTTAAATTAGAAACCTTCCTGTTGTCATGTGAGAAGTTTTGTGCAAAATCTTTTTGCAGCATTTTATCATTGTAGTTATTGGTAATAGGATTTTTTTGTGCAACTCTAAAACACTGCCCAAATGTGCCATTTAAAAATTCAATAGCTTGGCAGTTGAATAATTGGTTTGCTTCATTGTTGGAATTGATTTTCAAAAATAATTCTAAAAATAGCTTTCTGGACATTTTTGTAGCAAACATTAAATTTTTTTTTAAGAATATGAATTGTTATAATTTTAAATCTTACCAAGTCCAGTAGCAGGAGTTTCACCACTCCACAATGTGGCACTTGTTTCTAATTCTTTTTTCTTCTTCTTCAGCATTTTTATCATATCCAGCAAGTAAACTCTGTCACCAATAGCAGATAAACCCATCTCTTTCAAATGATCCTAAAAAATTTATTCATTAGCGATTGAGTTGACCATTCTTTGCAATTCAAAAGCAATTTAGCATGCTTTGTTGAAAATTTTCTCTGTTGACAACATTAAATATAGACAAGACACAGTTACATAATTTTTAACTCAATTGACAGGAACATCACAATGGATGTACATGAATCATTTAAAGTTTGTTATTTTTCTCATAAAGCATTAAAGGCAAAAGCTGAATCTTGAATCAATTAAATAAAATCCATTATATTCATTCAATCAAAAAAAAGTTTAAAATATCAATAATTCAAAACATTGTTTATCAAGTAACCTCATTTAGAAGCATCAAAACCCTTCCAGTGATTTTATTGCCCAAGAAAGGTTCATTCATGTATCCAAGACCAACTTTCTCCAAAAAGTTGTTCACAACATCCTCTGGTCCCCATGCTGAAAACCAAAAGAAACACACTATTTTAGCCATGAATTCTAAATTCACATTTTAGATGTGTGTAATCTTCTTCTTAAAAGATTAAGGAATCAGGAAATGTGCACAATATTCCAAACTAAATGTCACCACTCAGGTCCAGGCCAAGACGACAATAACTACTCTGTCAGTAACATTGGAAGCAGAGAGGCTGGAGGGAGGCTGTAGCCTCCAATAATTCAAAGAACAATTAGTGATTCAAAAATTTTTTGGAATATTTGTTCTCCATTGTTCTGAGAACAATAAGCCCCCAATCTGGAACAGATTCCGATGGCACTGTTTGTTGTGTGCACAGATTATATTTTTCACATAACTCACTCTTTTTAATTTTAACTCAATCAACTCAATAAACTATTTTTGGGGCATTTTTCAAACAACACAGTGAACACGATCTTCATGTATCATGTTTCTGCGCAAGCAGCAGTCATGGAAAATTGTCTCCTCCCTTTGCAAAAATACTTTAAATCTGGGTCATGTCATCACTGATAGTGATGATTGCCTCCCAAGGCATCATAGGAATGGGACTAATTGGAATAATATTTACTCTATGCAAAAATCTTTGCCATGTTACAAAATGGTGTATTTTTAACTCTTTAGTTTAAATTAATTCTCCATTGCCATTGGACCACTTATCGATTGTTTTAAAACAATATGTCATCGGGTCACTGTTTCAAAACAAAAGATTGTCTAATTTGCATAAAAATTCGTCGCGCGGAAAATATTTTGTGCTTCATGCCTGGCCTGGAGCATGGGTGGGAAACAATATTTTCCAGAAAAGATTTCAATTTTACAGAAAACTTGACAGTGAATCATAAATTGCAGATTTTCTCCTCAGTTTCCCCTTTTCTAAGATATACTCTGGATGTGGTTATTAGGCTTCTAGTTTTTCTTATCTTATCCAGGGAACTTTGTGCTTTTCACTTTCCGTGGATGATGGGCGTGTCACGCACACAAATCTTTTACAAGACTTGATTTGTTTGATCCTAAAAACATACTTGCAACTTGTTGTGCATCTAAATCAAGAATGTAATTTTCGATTCCAGATTGTCCAGTTGGTTGAGAAGTTACAACACCAGCTCCAGAATGGGCCTGCACCGCAATGGTTTCGCCTTGAAGAACATTGTAGTCTCTTTTCTTCACTTCTTGGGTAGCCATTTTCAGGTCAATGAAAAGTTCAATGAAGAAAGAAACCAATGTGATGTGATCACATTCCAATCAGTGAATCATTTGCCTGCGCAGCGTCATTGATAGGGCCACGCAGGTTTTTTGGTTTTGTTTTGGCTTTGGCTCACTCAAAAAAAGATGGCGCCAATTTCGCTGAAAAAAGGAAAAATCGATGACTTTGCAAAGGATTTGGTTAGGAGCGTCACGAATTTTTCGAGTGATTCGGAAAATTTGAAGATATCTACAGAATTCGTCTTGTCGAACTTTAGGTTTAACAAATTTTTAGATGTAAATTCATTTGATGTTGCAAGGAAACTCGATGGCCTAAAAGACAAATTTAAAATTCACTGTCAAGAAGCGAAAGCAGAACGGTTGCAAACTTTGAAAGCTGAATTCCTACAATCACCGTTTTCGTCATCATTATTTTCTGCAAATACTGAATCCCATTTTGGGATTCTGTCAGTGCTGTTGAATCTTTCAGAATCTCCTGTTAACCATGAGTATTCATCTCCAAAAAAAGTTGACGCATCTGATGCTGATGACATTAATTGGACAGAATATCTTTTGGAGGGGGAAGAAACTCTAGAGCTTGGAATACCAACCAGTAGTGATGAGCAAAGATTTGGATTCAACGATAGTGATGATGATGATGATGATGACTTTTTTGAACAAACAACACAAAATGATAAATTTGAAACCGAAGAAGGAAAAACAGCCTCATCAAGATTGGTAGGCTTGGAAGGTAGAACTGAGGAGACCTTTCCAGGTAAAAATACATTATCTTATAACCAAGTCTGGAAAGTATGGCACATTTAATTTGCAAACCCAAGTGTAACATATATCATGTGATTAACCTTTGGAAGGATTTGGACAAGAAACCTTCCATTTTCCATTTTAAGCCCTGCCCACACTGCTAAAAACTAACCCAGGTTTAACTCGGGTTTGCCTCAGATCTAGTTAACCCAGGTTAGTTTTTTTATGTGGACACATATCTAACCTGTGGGTAATCCTTCAAAGGTGAAGTTAGACAGGCTAGCTGGATCTGGGCAAACCCCAACTTACCCTGGGTTAGGTTTAGCAGTGTGACAGACAACAGAAGATATGCAAACAGTTTTTGAAAGTTAGGAAAAGTTCATGAGGTTTCCAAAATAGGCTTTCTGCATACTCAAGATCTTGTGTCACGTTTTTCTTAACCATATTGTCCAGGAAATGTTTGCTGAAAGGTTTTTGTGAAGAATAAAGGTGAATGCAATTCATTTTTAGCCACCTTCCCTAAGAATTTTAAATTACTTTGATCCTGTGTGTCATAATTTTCAGATATTGCATAAATTGAGCATGCCAGTTGTTGTCCTTAGATTTTGGCTTATTTGGAATCAAATACAAAAATTTACAATGCATATATTTGATTAAAAATAAACATTTATGCAGGATTATATGATTATAAATGTTCTTAGTAGTCTTGCTCATCAAATATTTCTGAACTAGTGGTCAGAGCCTTTAATATCCTCATTATTTATTATGTATTTATTATGTATTATTTATTAATAGCCTTTAATAGATAATACAAATTTCCTTGTAAAATCAAATTGGTTATCTTACTGCGTCATGAATTATTTTTGTTATCTTCATGGACCCATCCAGAATATGAACAAGAAGAAAAAGACTTGCAATGGCTACAGCAAAACATTATTCCCCAGTACTGGACAGGATCTGATATGCATGTGCAGGGTTATGACACAGAGCACCAACAGAGTTGGATAATGAACACATTAGCAATTGCTGATGTTAATGCACCAACAATGACTAACTTGACAGAAAAGATAATGATCAGAGAAACACTGTGGATGCTAAAAGGAATTGAAACAACTTTTGTCTATAGGTATGTATCATCTTGATTTTTGAGTAAATTTATTAATTTACGAGGATATTGCATTGAAGTTTTATTGGTGTTTGTGTTGTTTAGAAATCTCTTTTGTAACTAGTGCAGAAAACACTACATTATAGCTTTTAGGACATTGATGTTGGCTTTCCTGAGGATAGCTGGAGTTATTTGGTAAACGAGATATCAAACAAGGCATCAAACATTAATTAATGCTAAGTTCTATGATGTTCTGTGACATAACTATTGCAACATGAAATAATAATAAAAAAGAGTGCTCTTACATCAATGTCAATCAAAACTAAAGCTCCTCCCTAGCAACTTGGCAAATGTGTCAGACGTTTTTTGGGCTACCCAGTTTTTTTATTTGGAAGTTCATAAACCAACTTGCATTGGGTAGTGTTTTTCATTTCTTGATCAGATGGAAAGTTCCTAATTATTGAGTTTTTCTCCAGGTATGTCGATGGGAGATACATTGTTCAAAATAACGTATCAATGATCCATGTTACTCACAAAGCTTTGCAAAACATTCTCTTGTCATATGCATCTACAGGTAACAAAATCCAAGAGCTTAAGAAATTCATTTCTGACGCTTTGGATATACAGAAGCCAAGTTTGAAAACAGTTCGAGCATTTGCTTACTCTATCAATTGTTTTATGAAGAAGACAAGGAAACAGCTTTGCGATATTGAGAATGAAATCGTCAAGCAGAATAAAGTTTACACACATCTAACACTTCGGCAGGAAATCAATGACATGTTATTAAACATTGATTTGATATTTGATCTTTACAGTTCTTGTATTTTGGAGACAAAAGAAGTCGAAATTCCATCAGCAAATCACTGTGTCATCCATATTTTAGACTCTTGTTTTCAAGCCCTTTGCAAACTTGACACATGTGGCTCAGCTGCTATCAATCAAACCACGTTAGTTCTTCCAATATTCTTGGAAACAATTCGTCCTCTTTTGGGAGATTTAGCCTCCTGGATCAGTAACGGAAAATTGCCTAGTGTGGGAAGTGACGAGTTCTTTATATATAAAGATGAAACTATCACCAAAGATGACTCCGAAGCTTGGCGCCTTCTCTTCGGAATTCGCAACTATGGAGGAGATCAAACCAACAAGCTTGCTGTGCCAGTATTCCTTCTCGACGTGATTGATAAAATATTACTCACTGGAAAGTCCCGTGGGATTCTCGAAAAAGCTGGAAATGACATTGGCGAAGTATCTACAACCTCGTTTGAAGAGGAGTTGTATGGAAATTTCTTTGAAGCTCTTGGTATTTCTAGGAAGGTGGTGGACGAAGAAGATGTGGTAGAGGATTCTGCCATGGTTATTGCAAAGAAAAAATTAACTGTAATCGGAGATGAATTTAATCAACTTTTAACGGAAAACGTAATTGTTTTATTCCAGCAACGTTATGAGAAATTTAAAAGGACGGATCCTATTGACAACCGACCGAGGTCAATCCAAGAGATCGTCGATGAAAACTTTTCTGAATTTGCAAAGACTTCTTCCGGCAGATCACCGTTGAAGCTGGTATTTGAGTCTGCAATTCAAGCGCTTGTGAACGAAAGATACGCTCAAGCTTCTAGCTCGTTAATTGATCTTCTCAAAGGACGTTTTAAATTCAAAGAGCAATTCAGTATGATGAAAAACTTTTTCCTGATGGAGGCAGGAGACATTCTTGAAATTTTCTACTCTGAAATTTTCTCCAAAATTCGCGCGAAGGAATATTGGCAAAGTACTTCATATCTCACGAGCATTCTTCACGAAGCACTGCTTCTTCGATTCCCAAAGCTTGTCAACGCCCTTACTGTTGGGATAAGGACGCCTCCTGAAGCAAGAAATGCTGCGAAAAGTTCGAATCAATCAATAGATGTCATATTTCTTCATTACAAAATGTCATGGCCCTTGACCATAATTTTCGACAGCAAAGCTGAAGAAAGGTATAATGCAGTGTTCAGCTTTCTTCTGCAAGTGAAACGTGCAGTTTGGTCATTGCAGCGCCTTAGGGTTACTGAGTTGTGCAGCACTTCCAATGACGATAATAATGTCCGTGACCCATTGCATGTCAGTCGCTCTTCTGCTATTGAAGCTGAAGATAATACAGGACTCGGACAAAAAATATACGTTCTCAGGGTTAGGCTGATGCATTTTGTGCAAAGTTTCCATGTTTATATAATGACAAGAATACTCCATAGCTCTGGTCTTGAATTTGAAGCGCAGCTTGCAGAAGCAAAAGATTTCGAGGAAGTACTGACTTGCCATCAAGAGTACATTGAGAAAGTTTACGATCGTTGTCTTTTGAGTCCTAAAGTTGGCTTTGCGAAGGAAGCGATTATGAGAATTTTGAATCTTTGTTTGAATTTTCAACAACAATGGGATCTTGGCCTTTATCGGATCAATGGGGATAAAATTAGCGCAATAGAGAATGAGTTCGTCAGATGCAGCCACTTTATCCAGTCGTTTTTGAAGAACTTGATAAAAAGAGGCTCTTTCCCGCATTTGGAGTTGTTGGCACTTTCATTGAGATCATGATGTTTGTGGGCCATGGCATTTATGACGTTGCTCCGTGTTCAATAGAGAATGAGCTTTTTCCCGCATTTAGAGTTGTTGGTACGAAGTATAAGATTTATAACGTTGTTTAATTCGTTGATTGTGTTAGAAAATGACGTTTTTTCTTCTTTTTCTGAACATTTCCTCATTGTCTTCACGGGTTTTCTTTTTTGTAAACATACGTTATAAATTTTTTGTTTTGAACAGACTGTTTCTGTCAGTCGTCAAATACATAATGTCAAAGTTTTCCGAAAGAAAAAGCAGATCGTGGAAACCCGTTTTTAAAACCATATTTTGGACACTTCATTGCCAAACTTGATCTGGTAGGGTTTGGTACTCGTTACCATTAATCCAAACACTCACTAGTGAAGTTCTTTTACCTCAAACTTTTTCCTGTTTTTCGGTGCTTGAATTGATGGTAACAAAAAGCAACGAAATCGCCAATGGAAGAAATCATATTTTTCAGATGTATTTATCTGAAATTAACCTTCAATGGAGTAGCAAGAAATTTTGATGACGTCATAGGTCAAAATGCTAATGTCAGCATATGACAATAATTTATATATCAATCGAAAGCTCTTCAAACGCCCTTCTCAAATATGCACTTTCCATGTCAATACAATGTACATGTCAAAAGATATTGCAGTTTTTAAGTAATTTTAGGCTTGTCCGTGACGTCATCGATCACGTGACATTCAAAAATTTTCAGAAATGGCACATTGTCTTAAATTAATCCCAATGACC
>JAYJMH010017784.1:0-20659 GCA_036873815.1 Phacellophora camtschatica
GATCTTCTCAAATCCAAACTCCTTGAGAGTTAAAATTATGTCATTGAAAAGTTTTTTAAACCCTTGATATATCAAAACATTATCTCCAGTCTTTACCACATCTTCTGGAATGAAATGTCTTTGAGTGAAGAAATCATACAATCCCCATAGTGGTGGATTTTCCATAATTGGATGTGGAACGATGTCGTCTTCAACGATAGAAAACCAATATTTATCATGCAAGTATTGTTCACCTCTATCTGGAATGAATATTTCCAATAAGCCCATTTCCCATTTCCGTTTGTTATTCAAGTTAATTATGTTCGGTAGTTGAACCTTGAAATCCGTTAACCTCGAAGTATCGGAGGTGAAACCAGATGGAAGAACCAGATTAAATTCGTCGTTAATCATATCGCGTTGAGTTGTGACTCATCAACCCGCTCATCAAACTGTGGTGGATACCCTCTCCACCTGATTAAATAATGATTTTTGCCCTTCTTTCTCATACCAATTGATCTTTGATACGTATTATTGTATGAATTCTCAAAATCTTGAAGATTATCAACATATCTCAAGGTATTCTTCGCCGTGAAATACCGATACATGCGATTCTTTAGGGTTCTATTAAACCTTTCCACGATTGCTGCCTTAGGTTCGTTATTTGCTGTATAGAATCGTATCTCCTCAATCTTCAACAACTCTTGGAAATCTTTATTCACGAATTCGCTACCCTTATCCGATCTCAATTTCCTTGGTTTTCTCCCTTCACTTAGAATGGTTCGAAACTCTGCGATTGTTGCCTTACCAGTTTTTCTCTCTAGCGGTTTTACCCATGCGTATTTGCTAAAGGTATCTATGCACGTTAATAGGAATGTAATGTTATCGTTTTCCTTCTTTAAGTGAGACATATCTACCAGATCACATTCCCACAAGTAATCGATATCGTTCGTGTATATTCTTTCGCGCTTGAAATTTCTTCTACTTGGTTTATGCAGCAAATAAGCTACGCTCGACTTGCTCCATTCTAGGATATCTTTCCTAGTTAACCCTGGGTTTAATTTCTTGAATTCCCGATATGCTTTATCTAGTCCTCCAAAAGAGCCAGGTACTGAAGGATCATTATATAGCTCATCAATATCCATCCCTTCAAATCAGATCGATTAATAATTCTAGAATCTTATCATTATTTACGCATCGTTTTCCCTGTCGGTGATGATGTCTACCTTTCTTCTTCTTCTATATAATCCCCTTACTCCTTGCCTTTCGAATTGTTCTTGGAATTTCAATATCAATATCTTCCACTCGTCCAGTATTTGTCGTTTCCCTATGTGGAACCATCATCATTTTCTCGTAGCCTATCATCTTTCATCATCGAATCGTTCGCACACGTCATCTTTTCTTCAGTATAAGAAACATGCATTTATAACTTTTTTACTCTAAATATTATCATTGGAACTTCCTTTGGGAAAATGTTAGTTCTGAACCGCAAATTATCATCTATTGCTTGTGTAAAATCAAATAACAGATATCCATACTTTCTTGCGGTTGCATTACCATATATGTCTAAGAATGTTTTTGGTGATTGTGGCATGATTTGTTGTGCGAGGAAGCGTACTTGACTCCTATCTCCAGGATTCTTGAATAATACTTGATATTGCCAATTCAATGCTAAATTCCTCATTTCCAAACCTCTGGAAAAAGCATTCTGCATCATAACTATAACACTAACATCTAAATGTGATCTCCCTTTCGTAAATAATTTTCCAACATCTTTCGAACTCGCGATTTCATGCATCAAATCATCTATGATGATAATCATGCGTTTTTGGATCTCTCAACTTCCGCGTACAAATTTTTAGGTAGATAAGTAACAAATCTACAACTCCCATCAAAACGTTTTTTAGTACGGTTAAATAAATCCGGTTGTTTTGTCCCGGAGATCCACAAGATGCTTCTATATTTTGCCCCATTTTCATAAACTCAATAAATTCTCAACCCAAAACATCTTTCCACTTCCGCTTGCTCAGATAATATGAGAGAAAATGGTGCCTTAAATCTCAAATCATAATAATTCATCTAGATTTCGAAGAGATAATTTACATTTATAACCTTTTCATCAATTAATTGTGCTAATTCTTGGATTTCATTCATTTTCCTTGAATTGCCCTTTTTACCTTTGTTGATCATACTAGCATGTGCATCGTTTAAACGTGCTTGAAACCATTCTTCTACAGCGTCCCAATCTGGTAATAATTCCTTTAGGATGCGTGGTTTATCGTCTTCATCATCTGATGTTTTCAACTTCTTAGTTTCACGGTCATCATCTGATACCTTCATCTTCTTAACTTCACGATTATCATCACCGTGAGAAACATTCCTTTGCTTAGTTGGTGGATCTAGAATTAGCCCTTCAACTGTTCTTTGTATTTCATCGATGTCTTTAAGTAACATCTTCAATACGGGTTCTTTCAGGTTAACTCCAATGTTCGATGGTTTTTCGTTCTTCCATCTACGTACTCCTGCATATGTATAAATTCATGGTGTGGATCGTTGATCACCATTCATGTTCGTTGATCTTGATAATCCAAGTTCTATGACGTCAAACGATTCAGCAACTCGTTCATTCATCATGTGCGTTTTCAGCGTCAAGAACTCCGTGGTGTTTCCTCGATATTTCTTCCTAGCGATCATGTCGATTTGATCTCGAAACACGTCTTCCTTGCTAGATCGTTTACGCGTTGAAGAGTCGATCAGCAAGATTTCATCAATCTCATTCATCAATGATTTCATTGAAGGAACAATCATGAATTGATCCTTTAACAAATCCAAAATATTCAGAAAGTCATCCTTGCTTATATGAATGAAATTCCTCGTAACCTTCTCATCATATGTATTGCTGACTTGAAGTGCAGTTTCCTTTCGTTCTATCCATGGCCCTATACGACAATCGGATACCCATCTCAGATTTTCCATCGTTCGAAGCTTCGTTACGATCATATAACACGTTCATCTTCTTCAGGACCTCTTCAGAAACAAGTCTACTCTCCACGATGGTCTAAGCGAAATTAATTTTTCTTCTTCCAGGAGCTCTTTAAAAGCACATCTGCTCTCCATGACGATCTAAGTCGAATGAATTTATCTTCTTCAAGAGCTCTTCAGAAACATGTCTGTTTCTCAGCTTGGCCTAAATCAAATGAATTTCTTTTCGATTCTTTACGATCACACGAGTCTTCGTCTCATAAAAATTAACTGAACATAACATGAATTCCTTCTCGAGTCAGCTTTTATAGGATTCGTGTCGGCACTTTCTGAATCAATCAGAATCATTCGCGTTCAATCAATCTTCGAACACATGACGAACATCCAATCAGAACCATTCGTACTCAATCGATCTTCGAACGCATGACGAACATCCAATCAGAACACTAGAACCTCATGAACTTCGAGATCATAAGGGTTAGAGAACATTAATCAATCAATCATTCAATAATCACACTATACAACGAAAGCACGTCATTATAACGAAAGAATATTATTATCACGAACGGTGTCATCATCATCGACATGCAACTATTCAAACTAATTAGAAGATTAGAGGAAAGAAGACAGCCAGAGAGGGTAGAAAGGATTCATGGTGCGAGGACGTCACGCTCAAACACCCCGAACCTCAAGGATCTGATCAGGCGATGTTATTCAATCAAGAAACTGATAATCCAATACTCAATGGTATCAAAGACGAAATGGAAGAACTACAGCAACTGAAAGAAGATTTGACCCAAGAGAAAGAAACCGATGAAGCTTGATTCGGGCCACAACATCCGTCAATCACGACGATAAACTTCCACTCTGGTTTTATCGAGATCGTAGAGAACGAACTAATGCGATTGGAGAAAGGCATGGACTACCTGAATCGGTTATGACTTCAATTATCATTATCATCGTTGTAATCATCGGATTCATAATCGTTGATTGATTCACTTTCTTTAAAACCTCGCATTCCCCTTGTCTTACACTTCCGTACACGTTCGATTCATGACGCTACGGTATCAAAACTCATACCATAGTACGCATCATAAAAAAAATCACGCAATAGCTCAATTAATTACAATCGTTTACGCACGTGTTCGATGAATGATGTCATGGAATCATATCTAACATCATAACGCGAGTTATGAAAAACCATAATCGCGCTATAGCGCTAGACATCATAAACATGCTCACGCTATAACACTAGACATCATAATTATACTCGTGCTATAACTCTAGACATCATAATTATACTAGCGCTCAGTCGTGTGTCTGCTAAATTACGTGCTCTTATTTTTTCTCACGTGCCCCCAGAAAGTACGTGCCCAAATGCCCTTATTTCTTAAACTAAAAAGTACAAGCTCTTTTTGTTCACAAAATAGCGGGAAGTGTCATTGAATCATGATCAAGTTAATCGAGATTCAGGTAATATTGTTTAGTTTAGTTTAGTTTAGTTTAGTTTAGTTTAGTTTAGTTTATATATGATTAAAGTGCATAATTATACTACAATATTCTACACACTTTACAAATGAAAAAAAAAACCTATTACAAAATATCATACGTCTAAATAAATAAGTCTTTAACGACGATTTAAAACTTTCGATATTGTCAATACCACGGATTTCCAACGGAAGACTGTTCCAGAGAATAGCTGCAGCATAGGCAAAAGTTCGAGCACCTAATGTTTTGTTTCTAAAACGAGGCACTTTTAACAGCAACGTATTACTCGATCTGAGAGTTCTTTCAGGCATATATCTTCTCACCATGTCTCGTAGATACACAGGTGCCTTTCCTATCAAGCTCTTGAAGGTGAGCAACATAATTTTGAACCATATACGTTGCTTGACTGGTAGCCAGTGCAGATCAAATAAAGCTTTACTTATATGGTCAAATTTCGGTATTAGTAGCACAACACGAGCAGCTGCATTTTGCACACGCTGTAGTCTGTCAATAAGATGCTGTGGCATACCATACATCAGAGAGTTACAGTAATCCAAATTGCTAGTGATGAACGCATGAACAACAGTTTGGATTGCCTCATTGCTAAGGAACTTCCGTATACGTTTCAGTTTATACAATTGGTAGAATGCTTTACCACATAATTTGGTAATGTGCTTATCCATTTTCAAATTTTGATCCAAATACATACCAAGGTTTTTAACTAAGCTGACAAAATAAGAGACAAAAAGCTGCCGTGTTTAAAAAGTACTTTTAATTTAAGCCAGAATTTCAAATGTTTCAGACTGTCCTTGCCGTTGTCTAGACTTCTAGACAGAGTCACGTTATAGAAGGCAAGCCCCTTTGGAGAAGTCTTACTATCTCGCTGAAGCTGTCCTCAAAATTGGTTGAAAAATTCCATGACGAAACCTCGCAACGAAACTCCGCTATCAAGTTATAAAATCATACCCAGTTGAGGCAATACCATCTAACTCTAATAGGGGGGAGTGTCCAAGAAAATCTTGAGCTGATCCTAAAATATGATGGAACGAAAATGCAAACCCAAAAATACAATAGTGTGGCGCATGTCATGATGCAATTTTGTTGTCTTTAACATGCTATTTCATAAAATTTTACCCAATAACAATATTTTGCTATGCTATTTTATAATATTTTAGAGCCAAATTTATATTATTTGAAGAAAAGTATTTCTGACCCAAAAATATATTGTCGAACCGAAAATATAGGACACGCCCCCCCCTAACAGAGTCAGATGGTACTGCCTCCCCTGGAAAGTCATAATGCGCCTGGGCAATCCAAATTTAGAACACCTAAACCAGACCAGAACTCACCAAGTGACTCGAACTACTTACAGTTACGGTACATGCCAAGTGAAGCGACAAACTGCCATACCAGGGATCGAAATATCGGCCGGTGATCGGTGAAAGCCGACGAGAAATGAAAAAACAGACTGGAGGACTTTAAAATTATACTGAAAAAATCGCTAATAAATATAGACATGCCTTTGTAAATTTCAGAATTGTGCGCATGGTACTCACTCAACATAAGAAACATAAAAATTCCTTATTTTGACGCTATTTGATTAGTAATCTATTTTCTATGAATCTCGGTAATTTTTGTGTCATAACACGATGTACTTTGTTCTGCTTTGCACGTATTTTTTATAAGAAACACCTGCGTGCAGACTTATTACAACGGAACAAAAGAACAGGGATCTTATGGAGTGAGACTAGCCTGCGTGCAGACTCGACTGGTTCCTTTCAGAAGAATTTAGTTTCAATTCTTTAGAAACAGTCAAGCTTCTTGTTTCATCTACGGCTGCGCATTTTTTTTATGATGATTGCAAATGTATTTCAATTTCAGATAAGTATTAACAACTATTTTGTGCTTTAAACGAGCATTAGAAGTGGTAAATAATCTAAGTGTTTGGTGAACATCAACACATTTTTGCTGCTACCACGCTGCTACCTCTGATGAAAATGAATTTTATCATTGCGGCCGCGGCTTTTCGACTTATTTCGCTGTGGATTGCGGCTTTGAGCCTGTTTTTAATGCGGTTTGCGGCCTTAGGGCATCCTATAATAAGCCCCCTTCATAAGAAACCTTTACAAAAATTTCTGGGATATTTCAATACCGGGTTACACAAAAAACTATCCCCGTTTGCAAAGCTGTAGCTTGAAATCAACTAGACTACAAATCTCAAATTGTACACAAAACAATGACCGAAGGACAAATTTACAGTTTGAGATATCATCCAATCATCTGCGACACCGTTAACCTGTCAACAACGTGAAATTAAAATTACCGTGATCCGTAGGCTTTACATTTAATTTGAAAGCTATTTGAGAGGTATAAAATTTGAAAAAATACACGTATTAAACTCCCCAAGTCGATTTATGATTTAAGGAAAGTTGTTTTAATGTCAAAATGTGGACTGGAAATGAACTGTTGTTTTTTAATTGACTTGAAAGCTCACGGATGAAAGCTACTTTATTTTCCAGTTTTGATGATGTAAACGTGATTGGAGATGACTGGATGATATCCCAAGCTCTATCTATGGCCTTCGGACATCGTTTTGTTTACAACAGGAGAAGTCTCACAGATTTCAAGCCACAGCCCTGCAAACGGGGATAGTTTTTTTTTAGTTGCCCGGTAGATTACATTTGTTCTTTTGTTTATCATAACAATGAGAACAATATACAATTTAAGAACATTTTAGCACCCTTAAAGTATTTTTATGCTTAATAATAATCGTTCCAAATCCCCATTCAGGGGCAATTACTTACAACACCAGCTAAAAGCCTGATTCCCATATAATTTTAAGATGATCTGCGATCGAACATGTTCAACTTTTTCTCGAGGATCGCAGATGGCCTAAGATTTAAGATTATATGGGAACTAGGCTTTAACAATTTAACACCTAACACTAGGATATTATCCTTGTCATTGCTTTTTTCAAGGCTGATGAATCTAAGTGTCTTGAATGGAAGTTTTTTAATAAACGATGAGATGGATTCTGCACATAGAATTTTTAGTTCGCTTTTCTGGAATGTTTGGAAATTATGATTTTGTTGGATTCTTGCTCCTGTTTGCGCATTTGACATAAAAGGAGCTTTTGATTTAATGTTTAAAATTTGTTTTTATTGCTCTTTTGAGTTCTTTCTTGGTAAATACGGTTTGAAAGAACTCAACAGATAAATGAAAGCAAACTTTATACATTATATCACGAAACACCTATGTCAAATGTGCAAACAGGAGCAAGATTCCAATGAAAATAAATTCGGATTAAATGATTCAAATTTTATTTATCACTTTACTACATGCTATTAGAAAAATTATTGTGAAGTTGTGTTGGCCATTCATTCTAAGAAAAAGTTAATAACACAAAATTGTCCATTCATCAGTTTTGCAGGACATTTGATTATGACACAAGAAATAACTAAAGCAGATCATCTTGGAGCAATCATATGAAATATTATGGTTAAAAACTTCTAGGAATTAACATTGAAATATTTCTTCTGTAAGTTTACTTTTAGAGTTTATGATGCCTTTTAAAATTACTTTAGATCTATCAATTTATCTACTATATAGCTAATTTAAATCTGGACATCTGGGGTGGTGCTAAAAATTACCCGGGATAGAAGGTTTAGCCTCCCAGCAGGCAGGCTAAATACACCTTGAAAATTTAGTCTGAATTCATGATATGTACATGTGTATTTCTAAAATAATCTGCCAAAGTCATTTATAATTTCCCAAAAGGGGGCTTCAGCTTCTGACAGAGGCTGTAGCCCATCTTCGATATTCCTAGCATCACCCCTGCAGGACATTGATTTTAAAGCATTTATACATCATGTTTTGCATTTGAAATATTGTCATTTTTGGGTCCTAGGCCACCAATCGAGTGAACAAGTTTTCAAATCACACAATTTTAATTTCCAAAAACTTGTAGATCCAGTATTTAAGTGTTTAACAGTTTGTGGTCTGTTCAACATCTCTCATTCTGTTTTCTTTGCTTTCGAGCCAATGAATTTCTTCCTTTGTGCAATCATGTGAAGAAACAGTTGCGGAAATATAGGGATATAGCACATCATGAAAAATAGCATGAAATGGTAGTAACTGAAACTGAAATTGAGGAAATTTGGCATTTGAATGCTGAGAATGCCTGACTTCTTTATAAATGGTAGCGAATGGTAGTTGGTCATTAATTCACCAGTCACTCCCAATGGGTACAGCAGAAAGAAAAAACTATATCTGCACCACAACAAGATGTACGGGACATTCCCAACAATGTTGAGAACATAATATGAATATCTAATAATTTCTGTTACTGTCCAACACAAAATGTAGGTGACCACACCAGGCGATTTCTGTGTTTCTGGAACTAAATCTGTCACCATCCATAGAACAAAAAGCCTTGAGAAAACTTGGAATCCAGTTAAAACTGGAGATGATGGTACAATTTTTATGATACAATGAACAATTTCAAGAATTGCAGCTGTCTGGGCAACTTTTAGCAAAAGCTCAACTCTTGAGTACAAGCTTGTGAAGAGTTCTTCGTCAAACACCCCTGTTCCTTTGCTTTGTTGAGCAAATGCCTCCATGCCTAGGCCCATCAAGATAACAGACCAACATATGCACTGAATAGTGTTGTAAGCAATCAAATAGAGATTCTTTGCAGAGAATATATGTTTGGCTGCCATAATACTTTGTTTATAACCACGTTTAAGTTTGCCTTTGCTGTTGTCAGAAGGTTTTCTGTTGTTTCTTGTCTGTCTTCTCTTTGCAGGGTGGGCACCACACACAAAACGAACTTGTATTTTTGGATATCTTTGAAACCCTGTGATTGGCAGAGTAGTGCTGGTAACACCAAGCAAGAGCCAATGGTTATTGAGCATGAAATTCGAGGAACATTCTTTTGATCAGAAAGCAAAACTTGCAAACATCAGTACCGTCGTAATCGGGGGGCTGGGGGCAATTGATTACTTGAATCTTTGTTCTCTATTGTTCTGAGAACAATACCCCCCAATTTGGAACAGCTTCCGATGGCATTCAGCATTAAAGGAGCAGGATCCCGAAATTTAAAAGAAATTATTAAACCAGATATGACAAAATTTCTCGAGAAACTCCTTCGATGCTGAGTATTCTGAAAATGAGAGTCAAATGCTCGACATCATTCAGTTGAAAAGACACGCTACTTTTTTCAGAACACATGTCTGTGCACCTATTAAAAAGAAAAAAGAACACATTTCTGTGCATAATGAAAAGCCTCAAATAAGCCCCACCCTTGAATTTCGTATTTTATTAAGCCTGTTTTTCACATTTTATTCCTTAAATTCTGTTTATATACATATATATGTATGCATTAATTCCTTTTCATGTTTAATAATCCCGAAGGTATTTATATTTATGTAGTTATCCCATAAATGATATTTTTGTTGTTATTCAATGTAGTTATCCCATTACGTAGTTAAAACCAACTTGTTGAAGGACAAACCTTCAAAAGAATTAAATATAAAATATAAATAAAAAATAATAAATATGAAATAATATGAAAGTATAAATATAAGAAAGGGGAAAAAGTCTGACTCTGAATTAGCCCCCCCCCCAAAAAAAAGTGGTTAAAATTCGCGGATTTACAATATATTGATAAATGAATGACAACCCATAATGATACATTAAAATTTAATTGTTGGTTGAAGGAAAAGACACTGAGGAAATAAGAAAAAAGAGCTCATATCTGATTTGGTGAAGGAGGGTATCTTATTAAAACTTATGACTCAAAACAAATTACATTGAATAAATGGATATATTGAGTGAATCTACTTTCGGTTGTGGTGGTTGGTTCAAAATGTGACATACTGATGCTCACCGTATATGAATTTAGCTCGAAGTTCACAAAATAAATTCAAAACATTATCGGTAATGGTCACACACACGCGATTTTGACATTCATGGTCATTATAAAATCCTCTTGTTTCACAGAAACACAAAATTCGTATTTTCATTTAGTGTAACTCAGAGATTATTGAGTCAATTTTGGCAAGCAAGGTATCAAACTTTTAGTTAAAGCCTCTTCTATAATACCCAGGTAGAAGCAACAGTATCAAAACATTTTCTCATCCACAGCAGTTTTTCAAATGTGTAGCATTTTATTTGGACACCCGGGACAAGTTACAAACAAACTTGACTGCAAAGAGAATTGACGGTACGTACAGACAGATTTGAACTCTGTACCTGATTACACGAAAAATGCTTCCTCACTAAGCATCTTCAAAAACCGCATAATAGTGTATAATCGCTTATGTATGTATAATGTATATGCATTAGGTGGTGTAAATTAGCTCGTATTTGAATACAGCTATTTAATTACAGTATTACCAACTTAAAAGAAAAAATCTAAAAAAAACCATTGATGAAATATAAGCATAGTCGCTGTGAGCCGTGCATTGGCTGTCTTCCAGGGACCCAAATCAAATTGGGAAAACGTTACTTTACATTTAATTAAACACGATAGCAAACTTCCGCACATTTAAGCTGCATCAAATTGATAAGATCTTGCTTGTGTGGTTTTTGATCTGTATATAAAAGTTTATAAAGCAAATAAAGACTAGTTTAGATGGATAAATGTATGAAATGTTGCCTGTACATTTAGGGTGAATGTGTGTCTAAATGATTTGTGGATGTTCTCTTCACCCTCCTCCCTACTGATTAGATGCACAGATAATATTAACCATAGTCAATAGAAAGAAACTTCACATAACTTTATAATAACAATTTCTTTCTATTGACTATGTATTAACTATCTCGTCTAAGATTATCCTTATAGCATTTTGCTATTTTTTAATATATGTTACAGCATAAGCAGAAAAATAGTATTTTCTAAAAATGTGATGCGACAAAAATGCGACATAAAGTTCCAAAATTACAATCTTGCACATGCATTGTAAAACTGTCACAATCCGGAACAAAAATCCCTACCTTGCAATTAATAATATATATTTTTTCTTTTTTTGTAGAAAATTGATCTAATACCATAATTGGTACATGGTTTAAACTTTACAATAAATTACAATAAACAATAAGAGAACTAAAAATTTATGTGGCTTTATCGAACATATGGCTATCCATCTCACAGTAATATTACAAACCTGCCCAACTTTCCACCCCTTCCCCCTTTTTATTCAGACCCTTACGTACTACTCAAAATTCAGAAAATTTGCAGCCACCCATTTTATATCGACTTCCCCACTCTCCATTAGGGGCCCTTCAGTACTCTCAAATTTGTTACAACAAATAAATACAATTTATTTAGTTATCTCGTTTAATTCCTTTTAAATGTCTTTAAATTTTCAATGTATCCAATATAATTGGATAATATTTTTCACAGGGCAAAATTGCAAAATATGCCCTTTTGCCCTTGACATCCTGCCAAGGACAAAGTGCAGAAAGTTCATGTCCCATGCATGATAGCTGACTGAACTTACATCAGAACATTTTCCCACGGGTGTGAATCAATTTAAAGATTATATATTTTGCAACACACCGCACACAGCACTGCCTTTCTGTTTCGGTTTTCAGTGCAAAAAGTTTATTTTTGTTGAATGAGAATCGCAGAACATATTTAAAATCTACTTTTATTTCGTTGCATACAATTTCCACCAGGAAAACATGTTCTACGAAATTTTAGAATTAAGTACAGGGTGGGTATGGTACCTGGGTTATAATAGCAAACTCTAAGGAAACTTTGTTCTAAACCCAACCAAAAAATCTAAAAACTCTACTCAATAATACCTAGAGGGGGGGGGGGGGGGTTAACTACCATATCTATCGGTACGGGATGTGCCATTTTTCGGGGTTGAGTTTTTTCAGACAGCAAACAAAATTTAGGGTATCGTTTTTGGGAAAATCATAACTTTTGGCGTATCATCTTTTAAACATACCTGATTGCATTATTGGATTTTTGTCACAATTATTATGTGATGATCTCAGGGTGTGTATTTTCGATTTAGGGTCTTTAATTATTAATTTATCATAATGCATATTGGTGGGATATTGGTGTAAATGCAGATGCCAACTTTATTTCTGTTTCGAGGACAAGTGATTTTATATGACTGAATTTCGACATTGCAATTGACGAAAAATTCAAAATTAGACAAGCCGGTAAAACATTAGAAATTAAACAAGCCATTAAAAAAAAATCATTTTTCAAGGAAGCCACACATTCATATCATAAGTCAGTAATAAAATTCATGGAAATTATTACTGGTCTCGTAGCACCATTATTTCATCGTCATCATCATTTATATTTTACAGCATTAAGAGGCTTGTTTAGGATTTTGGATTATGGATTATATTATTTATATTATTGATTTTGGATTATGGATTACATTAAGAGGCTTGTTTAGGATTTAGGATTATGGATTATATTATTTATATTATTGATTTTGGATTATGGATTACATTAAGAGGCTTGTTTAGGATTTTGGATTATGGATTATTGACGATCCTTCCTCCTGGATTATGAATTATTGATACCCCCCTACACAGGCCTCCATAAAGGGTTGTATAACTGTTTCAAGGTTAACTGGTAATGAATGGGAGTTTTTTTTACACATAAAAGGATCAAGGATGATGTAGCTATTGCAGTGGCCTGTGAAGATATAAAACCCTGTATTTTTTTCATTGAGATGAAATTTGTCATTTTCGCGTTTAAAATCAAGGATGGAATTTATGACACTTTCTAGAATTTTGCTCCACGATCCGATTTGAGTATAGTAACAAATGAGAAGGTTTATGACCCAACCTTAGAAGTAACTTTTTCAGTGGCCCTCATTGTTAGATATATACATATAGAAAATTGAATGGATGCCAATTTTGTTGCGATGTGACAGTGCCCCAAATCATAGCCACGTGCCTAAAGAAAATGACGACACGTGCTAAAATTAATTCGATTAAGAAGATGAACATGTGACATTCAATGCCAACATTTTATTCGCACGTTGAATTCAAATAGAAAAAATAACCCGCTCCTTTGCTTTGCATTATGTGGTGGTCATCGACCCATAAAATTAACCCGTACAATGAGTACACATTTTTTTCATAACAACACCATAAGCGCTGGTTTGAATTTGAAAAAGCTGGTACATAGACAATGAAGAGACAGATCAGAGCAAAGATCAAAACGATTTTGGTAAGGAGGAATGGGCAAGCTGCAAGATATACTATAGGGAGTGGTCATTAAGTTGTGAAGAGAGGGGGTGGAGGCTTTCCAAAAAGTTAGCAAAACTTTTTTGCACCCCAGTAAACGGAGGAAATAAATTTCCGTACCCCAGTCCTTTGTACAGCACAGGACAATCCATCTACCTTCTCTACTGCCGCGTACACACCAGCACCAGTAAATATTTCTTGACAAATTTTACATTGCCGGTGTAGATGTGAGATGTAATGACTTAAATTAACACGTTTTTCTTAAGTGTCCCTGTTCGAAAACTGTCATGCCAGTTTTTTAACAAGGAATCTTAACAAGGAAGAAATTTTAACGTATTAAACTTGCTTAGTAGACGATATGGCAAAGCAAGAAAAATATGTCAAGCAAAAATTTATTGAATGTTTATTTTACCATTCCAGAAAGAATTTAACACCCCAGCAAATTCTAAAAAATATTTTCCATGCCCTAGCTAAAGAACTTTCGAAAATTTTATACCCAAGCTGTTTACCCTCCGCCCCGGTCTCCCCAGTACTTAATGTCCGCTTCCTAAATAGGTGCTCGTGAGGGAAAGGTAATTCTGTCCCCAATCAACGAAATACCTTTCATGAAATAAAACTCGAAAAACATTCAAAGTGCCATTTAATTTGACAAAATAACTCTTTCATGTAGTTACGTTGAAAATTTATTTTTCTTTCAGAGTAAAACTACCGTCTAAGATGTCACTACCCTGTCTTCTGGGTCTCAGAGCCTCAATATATCAAAGAAATCAAGAAAAATATCGAAAGCTAAGACCATAAGTTAGAAACATAAAGTACACCACAAATGTTTTCAACAGATTCTTACAAAATGGATTTTATGAAAAAATTTCCGCTTTCTAAATGATGGAAATTAGGAAACTTTGCTTATTGAATAAGAAAATATGCTTCCTCGGTGATTTTAAGAGCATCTCAATACAGGTTTTTTTATAAGAAACCTGGCTAAGGCTTCACTTGTCAAAGTTTCTTAATTTTGGACAATTTTGGACAACTTTCAGCAGTAGAAGCTTCTTAAAAGTTTCTTAATTGTACAATAATAACGATAATACATTTATTTAATGTTAGTGGAAGCAATATCATAAAATACTTATATAGACTAACATATATAGTTATTTGAAACGATTCTATTTTTAGTTCTGTGTATTGTAAGAAATTCCATTTTTTCCTTGAATTCTTTTTTTCACCAAAAACATAAAACTGTGTATATACCGTACAGGATAAAATTTTATATATACAATCTTCACTGCAGTTTCAGTTTCAGTTTAATTCAGTTTCAGTTTAATTTTAAAATTCCATACTACATACAAATAATCATAGCATTTAAATAACATACAACTAAAATTAACACGACAATAAACTTACATAAGTACACTTAAATATGATATTCATTATAGACTAATTTGCATATAGTGGAATTTCTTAAAGGAGGGACTCTCAAAGTAGTTGGTGAACTAACGAGAAGAGAGCACCCCCTTTCCTAGTAAAAAGCATATATGTATTGTTTGTAATTCTATAAATTTAACGTCGTGAATCAAAATCAATGAATAAAATTCAATTTAATTTTTGGTGCAGTATTACAAGGAATTTAGTATATATTTTTTAAGTTTATTTTTGAATGAATATTTTGATGGAGAATTTCTTATTTCTGCTGGTAGATCATTCCAAATTTTTGCCCGTAGGTATCGAATGGACTTCATGCCATATTGAAGACTGTTTTTTTTTAGTCAAAAAAAATTAACACCACGTTTAGACTGTCCAGTTAAGTGCTGATGGGCACTTAAGTTAAGAGAAAAGAAATTATGAAAGCAAGAAGGATTGGTTTTTTTGACAGATTCATGAACAAAAATAAAGTACTTCTTGCTGAGAGTTTCATCCAAGAGAAGTCCTAAAAATTTGACGAATTTAACTCTGGTCTTTACATATTTTAATTACAATGCCTGTAGGGATTGATGTTGATAGTACTGTGGTCTTTACATATTTTAATTACAATGCCTGTAGGGATTGATGTTGTGGAAGAGTGAAAGATTATATAATTAGTTTTATTTATATTCAATGAAAGTTTGTTGGCATCAAGCCATTTTTTTTACAGATTTTAGCTCAGTGTTAACTTTTTTAACAAGTTTATCGAGAGTATCACAATCGTAGTAAATGTTGGTATCAACATTTGGTAAGTCGTTGATAAAAATTAGGAAGAGTAGAGGCCCCAGTACTGATCCCTGGGGGACACCACAAGTAATTTTCATGACATCAGAGTTAGATTCATTGATTGTGACATATTGATTTCTGTCTGACAGATATGATTTAAACCAGTTAAAAGCATTTCCTCTTATACCGTAATGTTCTAATTCATGTGAAGGGCCTTTAAGAATTGGACAGGAATCCTTCTGCGTACGACAGCATTTGGCATTACGTTGACATATAACAGTAATATCAGCGGGCCAAGAATTGCTCCTTGTGGAACCCCACAAAATAAATAACCAGGACTAGAGAATTGTTTTCCTACGTTGACTAAGAGGTTTCTGTTTTCAAGATAGGACTTGAACCATGAAATGATGTTATCACTAAAACCGATGTGGGCACTTTTGTCCAGGGAAATTTTGTGGTCTATCGTGTTGAAGGCCTTTTGAAGGTCTATTAAAACATCCCTGTCAGCGTGCCTTTATCGAAACCTTGAATAATTTTATCACTTAAATATGAGAAGCACGAGTCTTTCGAGTAGTGTGTGCGAAAACCAGGTTGGAGACTATATAGTATTTTGTTTTCATCCAAAGTATTCTTGAACTTGGTTATGTATTACTTTTTCTATAATTTTAAAAGCAAAGAGATTGGCCTATAATTTGTAGGCTTGTTTGTCGATCCCTTTATGAAGAGTGGGTACTTTCCCTTCTTTACAGCCATGAGGAAATTTCGATAAGGAAAAGAATAGATCACATAGTTCTGTTATGGGCTTTACCAGAAGAGGCGCAGAAATGTTCCTGCGATGTTATCGATTCCTGTTGCTTTGGCAGTGTTTATTTTTTCCAAGAGTTTTAAAAATTTGGAAAAAGAAAATGATTTTGGGGCTATCTTCAGATGTTCATAATAATTTTTACGTTTACTGGATTGAGTGGTGACCAAGGAAGTTCTTTCACTAATCCTGAGGCTAATTTTGAAAAGAAATCTTTAAAAGTTTCTGCATTAGTTTTATCATCAAAATATAACTAGCCGTTTTTGTTTAGATATATTTTAGAAGAGCTATCTTTTCCAGAAGATAAACCCAATGACCCAAGGTTTTTCCATAATTCTTTGTGTTTTCCGAAGTTATCTTTCAACTTCTCAACAATGAAGTTTTTCTTTTCCTTTTTATTAGACCTCGTTGCGCGCTTTCTTATACTCGTCAAAATCAGTGTTGAATCTAGATTTTCTAAACCGTCTAAATAACTTGTCACGATTGCTTATCTTCTCCAGAACTTCATCATCAACCCACACCTGAATACTTTTTTATTCGGATCTTTTTTATTTGGGCTATTTGGTCGATGACTTTTGTTATGGTGCCGAGAAAGTGGGAGTATGCAGAGTTCATATTGTCGAATAGCATATGATTTGGGAAGTTAATTTGTTTTAGTTTGTCGATGAAAAGATTCATTGTGTACTTTTTCATAGCACGAATTTTAATATGATTGTGTTCATACATTTCGGCACGGATAATTTTTCTCGTGCAGTAAATCAATTGATGGTCAGATAATCTATCATCTATGACACCATGTTGTGAACTTTTTCTGGTAGAGTTCGTAAGTATATGATCGATGATTGTACCTAATTTTTGAGTAAATTGATTATTTAGCTGATTATTGATTATTTAGCTGATTTGATTATTTGATTTAAGCCATGGAGGTAACAAAACTCTTTGTGTTGCGTAACCCCACTTAAAACCTCATCTGCGTTGTTGGTTAAATTTACATTTAAATCACCCAAGATGTATACTTCTTGATCATTAAAGAATCTTTTTTGGAGATAGCTAGTGAGCATGGAGTCTATAAAAGAATCCTGTTTCAATAGGAGGTCTGTAGAAATACCAACAAGAATTGGCCCTGTTTTGGCAACCGAATATCGAAAACACTCTTTCCAGATCATTGGAGAAAGTTTTTCTTATATATCAAAAGCAAGGTCTTATCTTATATAACAGGCTACTTCTCCCCCATGCTTATTTCTGTTGCATCTTTTTATTTCATAGCCATCAATTCCTATTTCACTGTCGAGTATGGTTTTTTCGAGTTTAGTTTCCAATATTCCGATTACCGCAGATTAGATGTAGAACGTGAAAGCCCTTTTTCAAAAATGGTTACCAAATTTCTTAATAGGATTGACAATATTAATGTTTTGTTTTTCAATGGGTAAATCAATATATGATTGAAGAATTGAAATATTATGAAAGGTGACCTGTTTGTTTTCTAATTGTGTTATTTTAGTTGAATACAAAGAACGCATAGGCCTTGGATGGAGATGAATATCGCCTGAAAGAAGTAACATAAACAGGAAGAAGTCAAGGTGTGGGTTGCATTTTGCTTTACCTTTGTACGCAATGGTAAAGAGAATGAAGAATGATAGAGTTTTGATATACTGGCGTAGTCCCTTCCTGTGATGACATTGGGAGCATACGCTTGGGAAACTATTGGCCTTCCCTTAGGTATTTCGCCCTCATTAGAAACTAAATTGGTCACTAGAAACATGTAAAACAAAATATAAAATAAATCATTCTATGGTCTACTGCATCCGAAAATGCAATGAGGCATAGATTAGAGCCTCAATGAGGCCTCAGATTAGAGCCTTAAGGAATTGATGTGTACTAGAGATAAACTGAAGAAATCTGGCATTAAAAGTAAATCTCAATCTATACTTGACTCAATAAACAATTACTCAATAAGGTTAATTCCTTATATGTTAAGATTGAATTGTAGTGCTACTCAAATTTGATATTTACATACAAAGGTAACAATTAAATTTTGAACAAAAGATCAAAAACAAGTAACATTGATTGCCTAAAGGATAAGGAATCTGAGAACAAAATTGTCAACAAGAAAGAAATTTTGAATACTATGAACAAATGTTTTTGCTCATTTGTTAAAGATCTTGGAAGATAAATCGAGAACGCTCCTAACCTCTTCCTATCTGGCAACTTTAAAAATAATGAAGAAAAGTCTTAATTAAAAATTAAGTTTCATTTCAGAAATATCAGACTCCAGGAGATTAGGGATGCAATTTCTAAAATCAAAACTGCAAGAGATTTTGTAATGACAATATCGCCTTATACTTTCTAAACATTTAATTCGCTCTCAAATAAACTCACTTTGTATTTTGTTTAGTACATCAATTGAAAAAAACAAGTTTCCAGATTGTTGGAAATCGCAAGGATCACTCCAATTTTTAAAGAAGGGGATAAGGCTGAAAGAAACAACTTTCGACCAATTTCAGTCATGCCAGTCATTTCAAGGCTCTTTGAAAATTTGTCTACCCTCGCTACATGTCACAACGCATTCAATGCTCATTTTTACAAAGAATGATAATAAGATTATCGAAAGTCAAAACGAAAGCTTAGATTTAAAGATTTGTGATAATGAGGTTGAAGAAGTCCAAAAAACTAAATACCTACATGTTCAGGTTGATTATTTTCTAGATTTGGGGGGAGGGGGCAAATCAAGTCTGTCTCAAGTAAGGTTTCAAGGGTAGATTTTCTGCCTTACTGAGCCGTAGGACTCTTTACACAGGTATCGTTGAACCACATTTTCAGTATTGTTGTACTGTTTGGTGGTGCTCTGGTTCAACTAAAATTAACCAGTTGCAAAAGCTACAAAGCCACTAATTAAAGGTTAGGATGGAAAACCATAGAAGAAGTTTTGAATCAAAGACAATGGTTTTTAGATCTTTAAATGACATGGCTACGCAATACATGTAAAACATGTTTACTAAAAACTCACAATGCGCACCTCGACAACTACAGAATACTGCAACTGACCTTAGAATGCCCATGAGAAAAAACACGAACGGGCAAAAGGGCTTTTCGTATATGGGCACAACAAAATTATGGGATGACCACTAAGCTGTGTCTAAAGAGGCATCCACTCTGGGGACTTTTAAAAATAGTATTTAGATTTTAACGCTTTTGATACATTTTATTATAATTATAGATTTTTAGGTAGTTAAATGAATAATGTAAATAGGTTTTGATTTTTTTAATGTTTCATTTTTCATTTTAATTAGACATCTTTGGTAGTTTTAGGAGGGCCTGAAAAACAGGAATTTATTTTTCTGAAAGGTAACCCTCCCTATAGATAAACAATTAACTGAAAATGAAACCCTCCCTATAGATAAACAATTAAATCAAAATGAAATCCTCCCTATAGTTAAACAATTAAATCAAAATGAAACCCTCCCTATAGATAAACAATTAAATCAAAATGAAACCCACCCTATGATAAACAATTAAATGAAAATGAACAATTCATATCTAAGTAGTAGAAAGCAATACTGCTTGGTTAATGGACAAAAATCAAAGAAGAGAACAGTGATGTGTGACAGACCTCAAGGATCCTGCTTAGGTCCACTTCTTTTCATAATTTATCTTAATGCTTTTGAAAAGTGCTTAGAGCTATCAAAGGCACGTATATATGCAGATGATAAACATGTTATATTGACATCAAGAGGCATCGATGAATTGTTTAGAAATGCACACAATGAGTTAAGAAATATTTCGGAATAGATGTAGGTTTACAAGTTAAGTGCTAACCACACCAGAAAACTGAATATCTGGTCATGGGTCAT
Source organism: Phacellophora camtschatica (assembly GCA_036873815.1). Taxonomy (NCBI): domain Eukaryota; kingdom Metazoa; phylum Cnidaria; class Scyphozoa; order Semaeostomeae; family Ulmaridae; genus Phacellophora; species Phacellophora camtschatica. Next base: position 20,506 of record JAYJMH010017784.1, read on the forward strand.
ACCAGAGACGTAGGAAGCATTTGAATAATGGGGGGGGGGGCACAACATTTGAAGGGCACTTTGACCACACCCCGTTATCTTATGACCACGCCCTAAACACCGCTCCCTCATTTCTGCTTGTGGGGATGATCTTTACATGAATTGACATACGGTT
>JAYJMH010017795.1:0-11977 GCA_036873815.1 Phacellophora camtschatica
TGAGTGGGCAGTAGTTAAAGAAGGATAATATAAATGTTTTCATTAGAACTATACGTTTATTTTTACTCATATAAGATCCTCATGGATTAGGGTAACTTCAATTTCAAGTTTTGGACAGGCAAACACGGTTGCAAATAGCTGGATGATATTCTAAACTCTAAGTTTGCCCTTCAAACGTTATTTTAAGTGCAATTTGAGATTTTTAATCACACAGATTTTGAGCTACGGTCCTGCTAATGGAGATTAGGCCACCCATTACAAATCTAATTTCACTCATTTTAATGTACCACAGGGATTTAACAAAATGTGATGATTAAGTTAGCTATTTATTGGCATGATCTCGTAAGAACAAATAAGATTGGAAACATAATCAAATTTTGATGACGTCTTAAACCATGTGCAGAGCCAGCCAAAAATAAGCGGGATGGGCAAAGTAAATAATTAATTGCAGAGAGGTATAACCAACCATTTTTACACTGTTTCGGTTACCAATAAATACCGACAAACCCCAGTCCACCCCATGCTGCCGCCCCTGTTTCAAATGCGGAAAATTACTTATCATATTAATTGTTTACGGAAAATTACTTATTGATACATATCATGCACAGCTCGGAACACAATTTTACATTTTTGTGTTACAAGTGCTAATTGAAGTTTTTATTTTGTCAAGATTTATATCTCATCATCTAATAAAATCTTAGATGTTTCAACTTTCATAAATATTGCGTTCAACAGGAAGAATTATCACATTTTATTCAAATATCTGACATCATATCAGTATCAACGACTGCTGAATGCCACAAAGATCATCACTTGTTTTGGTTTGATCTTGTTGTTTTGGTTCGACTTACAAACTCGTCAATGAGAGCTGTGTTGGGTTCAGATCCGTACCAGCAATCTCAATGGACAATATTCCTGCTGCCTGATTGGTTGTCGTCTGCAAAATACATTACAACACAAATTGACTTTCACCGGCATTCTCTTGTTTTGTTGGCAAACATTGGAGCGGTAAATACTTCTTCAATATAATGAATATCTCATTTTGTAGAAACGGTTATTTTTACGCTCTTGGTTAGAACGCGACAGAGAGTTCAAATGGTTCGTTGGACCATAGATAAATGCACTCATTGTTCTTATAAAGATGAAATCGTCAGCCTCAAAACACAAAAACGGATATACAAACATTTATAAATCATACACGGTATTTTATAAGAACAACCTTTTTGTATCTTGTTCTTGTATTGCTGAGCATTTAACCTGGAACATAATTTAAAGGTGTTTTTGAGAAGGGTGGGGGATAGCAAGTTTGCAAAAATCATAATAAGAGAAAATCCATGCTAAAACCGAAGCTAGGTGTTCTTATAAAAAGCTTGTAATTGAATCTCAGAATTTAAGTCAAGTTAAATATTTTTGGTGGTAAGAATTTTAGATGTAATGATAAATTAAGGTCCATAACAGTCTTCGGTGGACCCCCTACACGTATATAAAGTTTGAGAGTGACCCCCTGGGTTTCAGCAATTTAACCTATCAAAATAATGACGGTATGCACACACAGGGCTATATTTTGACTTTACTATAATATTTTATCCATATGAAGCACTGTTTTTAACTTTTTTTCAGGAAGCTGTGTCAATGATCACAGTATACGAAATAGGACAAAACAGAAGTGACGTTACTATGGAAAAGCCACCATTTTTCTTCAAATTTGCTTTCAAGAAACCATACCTAAAACTTTTTTCAAATATTCCAGCGATTACTGTGTACGACAAATATCAGGTATGTTGACGACTTTTTTAATGTTAATGCACGAATTAAGGCAGATTTTGTGAAACCAAAGGGTTTACAACTTATTCATAATAAATTTTCTACCACATTCCAGGAGTGTGTATATTCTTCTATGATTTTGAGAACCTCTCCTAAGGGTTATTCAAATATGAATGAACTCTTCCCCAAAGACTAGAAAGATTGAGACCTAGGTTGGGGGGGGGGGGGAGGGGCAAACTTCCTACAAGATTTTAGAACATTTCCCTTGGGAAATCCTAGATAATTTCTGAAGAATAAACACCCGTTCAAAATTCGTCAGCAAAATCCACATTACGTCTATTGAAAAAAGTCATGCACAAATGTTTCGTTTTTCTTAATATATCAGGGTTGGGTATCATATCGACTATCATAGATAGGGGTGGGTAATATAGGGGTGGGTAACAACCTATATTCAAAATGGCATGTCTCAATTGGCTATTGGGCAATATTTTGTCCTAAAATGTGGTTACTTGTTATGATAGCTTGTCCCAATCCAAAAACCTGTCATTTTCTTCAAACATAATTTGAAAAAATCTCAAAACAGCTTCTTAAATAAATTATGAAAATTTCCTCCAAAAGTGGATGCTTTTCTTAAAAAATTCCAGCTTTTTATCGATTTTGTGGACTGAGTTGGTGCCAATAATATTATAATAGCTGCCCAGCCTTGAAATACTAACACCATTATTATATTAAAATGGAAAATAAAAGTTTCAAAAACATACATAATTTCAAGTTTTTAATTTAAATATATAATGGTTTGATTAAATCCTGCGGCGACATTTTATATTTGTTTCACCGACATTTAAATCGTTTTCGATGTCACAAAATATTGATGAATTTTTTAGATTTTCATATCACAACTGATTTCATGCCGTTGAGCATCAATAAGATACCAAACCCTGTTATAATCTGTTATCCATAGGTTTGGATTTCGACAGATATTGGATACAACTTTTATAGATTATTTCTAACAGAAGATGGAGATGAAATTGAAACAGTAGAAAGTACTGGAAACGCAAACAAAGCATTGATGGTTATCACAACAAAATATGTCGTTGAACTTAGCTCTAACGGACAAAACAAATATCAAATTGATTCAAACATTTACTGCAAATCTCGTCTCCAAATGATGCTACATACAGATGCAAACAGAAAATTAGATATCTACTGCATCGATATGCTTTCAAATTCAACCGTCGACTCAAAACAACTAAAGTCAGGAGAAAGTAATCTTTTAGTTCCGTCTTTGATTGCCAGATTGTCAGATGGTTCTGGTATAATCGCGAGATTGCCGTGGATTTATCAGCAATATGATGTTTTCAAACAAAGTTTGATTGATATCTGCAACATTGCAAGATATCCATATTTGTATTTATGTGACGCAAAACAAAATCCGGACAACTCAATTAAAATTAAAACAAGTCTTCATAAATTAATTCGAAGATTACCTCCTTGCATTTTTAAAATGGTTAACATTAACATGACTTTATACACCATCGAAATCCAAAATCCTATTGTCCCAAGCGAGATCTGGAACGAAACAATGATAGGTCAAACTTTTCACATTCTTCCTTTGCACATGGGTTGCTGGATATATTGGTTAGTGAATAACATCACGGCCATAGCGAATTGCTCTAGCACTGATATGATTGGTCTGAAAAGGGTTCTCAATTCATCTGATGCCATCTTGATAGACACAAGAGAAAACGAAAAATGCTTCGAAGGGAATACCATTCTACGTTCTACAAATTCAAGTTCCATTTTCGAAATTGAAACATCAAATTCGTTATTGCAGCCCTTGCTGAAGAATGCTTCGTTTGTCCGGCTTGAAACTAAAGTTGGAAGGTTATCAACAAATGTCTCTAAAACGCTTGTAACATTTTTAAAGAACACAACATCGGTGCCTCTTGTGTATAATTATACTTGTATCGTTTTATCAATGTCCGAAAATGAACTTGCAAATGGCATAGGAAGTCTATCTAGAAAATGCAACCTTGATATTACATTCGTTAGTCTTCCGTCGACATATATATATCTTGATGCTAACGATCAGGCAGAATTTAACATCACCGTTTCAGCAAAGAACACCACTTCTCTGCATTTTTACTCCATTCCGCCAATCGTTATTCAACAGACTGAGCCAACACATATTAAAAGCAGAGTAAAATCTCAGCTGAAAAATATCTCAGGTGTCATCAGAGTTTTACTCAAGCAAAAACCTTACAATAATGGGTCCACAACCATAAGTATTTATACAACAACTCAGCCTATCCACTGCAAAAATTCTCACAAGAAGATCATAGTACACGGTGCGTGTCCCCCGGGAAAACAATTGGTGTTCGAATACCCGAACAATTTTACCGAAAACACTTGGCTTTATGGGAATCCCGAAGATCATGAAGGATTCACGCGCATTACATCAATACCTTACAATTACCAACCTCCGTCAAAATTGGGAAAAGCAATACCGCTTACTTCAAATATATACAATGCAGATCCGAGTAAGCAAATGCATAGAGCAAGATATAAGATCAGCAGAGATGCGGCAAAGTGGAAGCAGTGTCTTGGAAAATTTAGCAGGTAACATGCATACACAATATCATGTAGCACATACATTTCATATTATGTCATACATACATAATATGACACAATATGTCATTCATACAATATACGACACAATGTTATGTTGCTGTGTAATTATGTTAACCATATTATGCAGAATGGGAAAACTTCTAGTTGATCCATATATGGCCATGCATGCTGAGTTTGCTTACATTTTGAGATGAGCCAATCATATCCCAGAATTTCTATCATTTGGCCATAAAAACTGCAAATTTATTGGTTGTTCAGAATGTAAAGGAACTGGCGAGTGAAATACAAATTATCCTGTGCTATAAAATTTAGTAAGGATAATCTTTCATGAAGGTCACTTTGAGCACCAGAATTATTTCCTTTTAGAATTTTCTCTCTTGTTGTATTAACCATGAATTATCATGTTTCTTCATCCAACAGGTCAGATTGTGGTTGTTCCGATAACATGACTATCTCACGCTCACCACAGTATTCCGACTGTATTCAACGATGCTATAAAGTTTATTTTAGAGAAAAATTTGTTCCTAAATTGTTTATTATCGATGCTAACAACAACAAGAAGACGCTGACATTCCCTTATTGCGTCACAGAAATAAACGGTCGCATTGACTTCTCCATAACAAACAAACTTGGACAAAATTGCATGTCTTCTTTGAAGTCTAGCAGTTTTAAATTTGAAGGATCTGGGCTGTTTCACTTCAGATGTGACGTCATTAAGAGTGGGTATACATTTTGTGACTTGACGACTTATTTCATTGTGTTTGTTGCTGATGTTCCAATGCCGTATCCCGCACCAGATTTGGTAAGAGCAATGACAACATTTTGTTTTGGTTCCATAATTCTTTGCGTATTTTTGTTCCATTTTCACTTTAAATAACTTGATTTCTTCATTGTTTGAATGATTGTTAATTGTTTGAGTTATTGTCTAATCTTTCGAACAAATGCATGGTAAAAATTTACAGTTCATATTGTTTAAACTCTGTAAAGGCTTCCGAGAAGGGACCGTGGGACATATACCCCCCCCCCCAGATGAAATGTTTAGCAGGTAGAGTATATGATGAAAAAACGTTATGCTTGTTCCTTATATTGTATTTTTAAATTTAAAGTAGACCCCTGCTATCAAAAAACTGCAAATTGAGACAGTGATGCTCAAAATCTTTAGGGGAACAATAGAAGAACAATAGAGAGATTTGATAAACTAAAGGCTACAGCCAAATATCCAGTTCCTTAATCCGGGATATTTTAACAGGGGAACTACTGTGGTACAGATAACTTTTGTTTTTTTGTCAGAATTTGTGCAAGTTACTTTGTTGCAAAGAAAATCAAAAAAAATAATGGGAAATATTGCAAATTGACGAAATTACAAAAGATATATGGTTTGTATAAGCATGTCAAATACATTGAAAGAGATTTTTTAACATGCAATGCAGGGGGTGGAATGACGGAGGGAAAAGGGAGAAGGGCCAAAAATTGTACAAGGAAAGGGAGAAATCTTACAATTTTGCAAGGGAAAAGGGAGACAATTTGAAAGGAGAAATCTGAAATTTGAAATGATTATGATTGAAAGTATGCTTTCAAGAAAAAAGTGCCAAAAATATTCTTGCTGTGCGAAAAATAATGACTCTTTTTTGTTTTGAGAGAATTATTACAGTGTGTTACATCATATTGAGGATTGTTTTCAGAAAAAATGCCTCAAAACAATGTTCAAAAACAAAAAAGGGCTAGCAAAAAGGGTTGAAGGGAGAAAATAGATCTGAACGGAGGAGTGAGAAAACACAACATTTTGAAGGGAGAAAGGAGATTTGAGCCCCTCCTGTCCCATCCCCTTTAATGCTATATTTACCCTGGCAAAGGTCAATCAAGTAGCTTGCATAACATTTTTAGTACTTCAGGGGGTAGCAAGTTAATGTCAGAGATATTTCTTGTTTCAGAAAAAAAAACAGAAAAATATCCAGATATCCATGCAATTATTTTTAATCTATCTAAGGCATTGGCACTTTACAATAATTAGAATAAACAGAATTTTTAAAATTAAAGGTATCAGAGCACATTAAATCAATCATGTAATCATTAATAATGAATGATTAATCAAGCACATCATTATCAATCACCAAATACTAATCATAGACGCGGTTATTAATCACCAATAATTAATCAAATCGGGTGATCACAAATAACTAAGAATTGATAAAAATACGTGATCAATAATCACCAATAATTAATCAGAAACGTGATTACAAATGACCAATGATTATTCAAGCACGTGATTACCGATGACCAATAACTATTAAAGCACGTGATTATTAATCACCTAAGACATTTGCTGAAATATATGCTAAATTAACCTCCTTTCTCATGGATATTTAAAAAAAACTTTTCGCTTAAATTGTCAGTGTGTCCTTTATGAGAAACTAAATAATTTTCTCCCCAGCCTTCTTCCTTAACCTTCTTACTAACTCATTAACTCTAACTAATCACAAATGTTCACAAAGAATGCTCAACTACATTTTTAAATTTGACATCTTCTTCGAGGAATTTCTTGAGCGTCGGGCATCTTTAATTTCTTGCTGCAACTTGACAACTCTTTCTTCGATTTTGTCGATCAGATCCATGCCACTTTTATCAATTCCAGCTTTGTCATTACCAGTTTCATGGTATCTCGTTTTTTTTGTGTTAACTGCATCCAATTCATTGCTGGGGTGTCTTGCAACAGCCTTGTGATTCTGAAATGATTTTTTCAACGTTCCATCCTTTTCAAACAAGTGCATCCACGAATGCGGTAAATCTCGTTCTGATGGCATGGCATTTCGCAATGATTTTTTCGACGCTCCATCCTTTTCAAAAAAATGCATCCACGGCGATGGAAAATCTCGTTCTGATGGCATGGCATTTCGCAATGATTTTTTCGACCTTCCATCCTTTTCAAACAAGTGCGTCCACGGCGATGGCAAATCTCGCACTGATAACATGGGATTTCGCAATGGTTTTTTCGACACTCCATCCTTTTCAAACAAGTGCATCCACGGCGACGGAAAATCTCGTTCTGATAGCATGGCATTTCGCAATGGTTTTTTCGACGCTCCATCCTTTACTAACAAGTGCGTCCACGGCGATGGAAAATCTCGCACTGATAACATGGCATTTCGCAATGATTTTTTCGACGTTCCATCCTTTCCAAACAATTGCCTCCACGATGGCGGATAATCTCGTTTTGACTGGCCTTCGATTTCATCTTCTATCATTTTTGCAAGGTAATCCAGTTCGTCACTCTCCAAACTGTTATCTGCTGCGTTCTCTCTTGCACTGAAGGAATACTTTTGATGACTTTTTTGTACTTCATCAAGAGGTAGACTTGTCTGACGGTTTTCTAGCACTTTCAAATCTTCAAAATCTAAGAACAACAAAACTTAGTTATGTCTAAGGATGAACATAATGAATAATTTTTTGGAAAAAAATGTAACTTCTGTTTTCAAAAAATTAACTTTCAGCGAAATAACTTTAATATAACGTCAGCAAAATTAAGACAGCAAGAACGAGTGCCAAAATCGTAATTAACAACAGCAAACAATTTAGAATGCAATGCTTATGATTAATTACGATTAGGTATTTAGGGTTTAATTAAGATTATAAGGAAAATAATAATTTCAATGACATATTCTCTTGCTCTTTTATTAAGCTGCTCTTTTGGTTAAATTTAAGGCATAGCAATCATCGAAAAAATTACGTTGATGAAACTAAATAACAAATTTAACAGAAAAGAAGGAAACTTTTAAGGCTAGGATCACTCACTCAAAGACTCGTCTAGTGGCAGCACTGGACGCTTTTGACTGCGTTCATTTTTCTCTATATTTCTGACGAGATTTTCATATATGTCTCTAAGTTGAGCGTCATGACCGGAATCGATCTGCATATAATCCAACGAATCGTCTTCCCGAAGAGAGGCTTCTCTTCGTTTTGCAAGAACTGGTCCAGGCAAATTACCATGATTTGATCCGCTTGGATATATCGGTGTCCATCTTGAAATCTTCATTGGATCTTTTTCAGCTTGAATGTAATCGTTTCCCATGCCATTATCATCTGATCTCCAATCTTTTAAAGAGTCATAAGCAAATGCTCCTTCTCTTGCCGATTCTTCTGGAGTAGTCAAAGACAAGAGTGCGATTTCTTCGTCTGAAAGCGTATTTTTGTTATCATGCGGAATTTCCTTATGTTGATTGTGATCTTGAAAGTTGATTAAAGAATCGTTGTTGATATCCTTTGTCGATTTGCCTGCGTAATTGTTAGCTGGTTCTTCTGCGTGGGCCTTTAATTCTTTGTTTATTTCGTTGATCAATGCTTTTTTCATCAATTTTCTTGCAACTGCAATTGAGGCTTTATTGAAATCATCATTTTTTGCTGGAAAGCCTTCCGCGAAAGGAGGCTGGCAGCAAGTCATCAACAGAAGGCAGAATGCGTGAAGAAATGTCAATGATAAATACTTTGTAAGCATCTTTGAGTCTTTGTTGCAAGTCTAAAAAAGCAAGTTAAAAAACACTATTTGCTAATATACAAGCACACAAATCAAGGAATAGTTTCCACTGCGAGCCATCTAAGGTACGACCAAAAAATGTGCATAGTTATGTTTTCCCCCCATGGTTCTGCTTGCCAAATCTTTTCGGCTAAGATATCGATCATTAGCTTGCCATTAGTGGGCTAAGAAGTTTCAAATTTCGCATGAAATTTCAATTTCTCAAATTTGAAAGAAACTTTAATTTCTTAAATTTCAAGGAAATTTCAAATTTTGACGGGCTCCACCGTCGATCTAAAAATATCAACTTCGCTGTTTAACGAGAAAATGCGGAGGAAACACATGATTAGGAAGAGAAACTCTTCCCGTTCCCGATAAAGATCGCATACTTTGTTTCGGTGTCTGCTTTATAAATACGAGTTTATGCTCTGAAAGGTTCAGGTAGGTAGGCCGAGTCAGAAGACCTTTTAAAAGTCTCTAAAAACAGGGGTCTTTTTGTTGCATTGCATTCCTTGATTTTCTATACATTTAGTTCAGCCTAAACGCACCACGAGGGATGGTGTGTTGTTGAAATAACTTTATCCTTTTCATGCTTCCTTTTTTGACGAGTCCTTTATTCGAAATGGGAACTTTAATTTGTTGTCTAAAATGTCTAGGCGAAGTTCAGATCTTCACAAATGCAAAAGTCATTTCGCCTGTAGAACACAGTCCCTCGCGGAATTGTTGGATTATGTGCGTTTAGGCTGAAATAAATGCATAGAAAATCAACGGATGCAATAATGTAATAACGAAAAGATCCCCGTCTTTGGAGATTTCAGAAATTTCTGATTCGGCCTACCTACCTGAACATTTTAGAGCATAAGCTCGATTTCATAAAACAAACACCAAAACAAAATATATCATCTTAATCAGAGAGAATCGCTCTTCCCAATCGTGCTCTTTTGCCCGCATTTATTCTTGAACAGCAAAGTTATTATTTTTACATCGACGGTGTGGCTCTCATCTTTGAAAATACTTAATCCACAAATGAGAAGCCAGCAATCAACGAGAACAGAACTGATTTTATGGTGCAAAAACCTAAAACCTTGTTATAATAGCAGTAATAGTTGTAATAGTAATTGCTGTTCTAATAGCAGTAGAAGTTGTTGTAGCAGTTATAGTTGTTGTTGTAATTTTAGTAGTAGCAGTTGTTGTGGAAGTAGACGCTGTTGTAGTAGAAGTTGTAGTTGTTGTAGTTGTAGTAGTAGTTGTAGTTGTTGTTGTAATTGTTGTTGTAGTTGTTGTAGCAGTTATAGTTGTTGTTGTAATTTTAGTAGTAGCAGTTGTTGTGGAAGTAGTCGCTTTTGTAGTAGAAGTTGTAGTTGTTGTAGTTGTAGTAGTAGTTGTAGTTGTTGTTGTAATTGTTGTTGTAGTAGTTGTTGTTGTTGTTGTAATTTTAGTAGTAGCAGTTGTTGTAGTAGTTGTAGTTGTTGTTGTAATTGTTGTTGTAGTTGTTGTAGTAGTTGTAGTTGTTGTTGTAATTGTTGTTGTAGTTGTTGTAGTAGTTGTAGTTGTTGTTGTAGCAGTAGTTGTTGCAGTAGTTATAGTAGTTGTTGTTGTTGTAAAAATACTAACAGTTGTAGTAGTTGTTGTAATAGTGGTTGTAGCAGTTTTTGTAGTAGTTGTTGTTGCTGTTTTTGTTGTTGCTGTAGTTTTGCTTCATATGCACAATAAAAACAAGGTATGATTTGTAAAATTCTGTAAAGAAATAAAGCTGGTTACAATTTCAAGATTTTTATCATTATTTTGTATTTCTTTGCTTTGACCTGGAATAAAGAATACAAACCAATATTCAAACATCACACGTTTAAGCAAGTGCTTGAAAATTTAATTAAATTTTCTGATCATTATCATCAGTAATTTCTTACATCACAGATTTTATTTTGTGATCTTTTGCGAAATTGATTTTGTGCTGCTTTTCATGAGCAAATATTGATATTAAACTTGATATTAATCGTCTAAATTATCATTTTGACACACAGGTGGCATTGAGAAGATTTGAGATTGTTTGCCGGGCGATAATCGCTTCATACAGGGATATCATTCCGCTTATGAATTTTGTTCGACGATGATTCGGTGCAAATAGAAGGTCTAAATCATTGTTGCATTGCCGCACAATTACCGCAAGCTCGATAAATGATGCCGTGCCGCACGCTTTACGGGTCGATTTATATAAAATTAAGTAGTAACTCCGCAAAACAGCATGAAAATAACAAACGAATTAATTTATGAACTTATATTTCACCCCGGCATTCAGGACTTCTTCAGAGTGAATACTAATGATTCATATGCTACAATGCTGCAAGTATAAAAAAGACCATAGTCACAAGAAAAGGTTTTTCTTATGATTTTGATGAAACCTATAAATAAAAATGTAAACTAATTTTGAACTCAATTCGTAAATCAAAATGTTCTTTAATTCTGACGAAGTGGTATAAAAGCAGCATTTTCAGTCTTTTCAGTACCATTTAAAAAGAAAACGGTCATACTACCGATAGTAAAATGCGTAAAAGGCAACATCCTTGGTTGTTATTTGCTATTTTATGCTACAGAGGTAGGTACTGCAGTAGCATCCTTTGGATTCAATTTTATAAAATAAAATCAGGTAGCGTTTATACTTAATTTTGTGGGAGGGAACATCCATAAAGCACGAATGCACTAATTTGGTTTTTTTCACCCCTCCCCCCTTCTACACAGGAGAAAAACAAAAAAAACTCTACAATAACGATAGTACGCTTTCGGTTTATCCGCTCTCTTCATGACCTCCGTGCAGACTTTTTGTATACTGAGGAGGAGGGAGAAGAAAGAACTGTCTGCACACAGGCTACTCTCTTCAAAGCGTATATACTTTACAGTGGCGTTGGAACTGGGGGGGGGGGGGCTGGGGGAGCTCCAGCCCCCCCAATAATTTTCAACAAATTGTTCGTTAGGTTAGGTTTTGAAGAAACATTATAAAGGTGAGATTTTTTTTCTCAGTTTTCTTGTTAACGGGGGGGGGGGGGGGGGGGGGGGGGGGGGGGGGGGGGGGGGGGGGGG
>JAYJMH010017806.1:0-20637 GCA_036873815.1 Phacellophora camtschatica
GATGACATCGAAACGTCGCTCATTATTATCGTTAATATTTATAATTAAATGTTACAAAAATAATATTCTTATTAGAAGCTTGAAATAACAATAGAAATAACGTACGCTTTCAGTTTACAAATTAGAAAGAGAGAAATTAGAAGGGGAGAAAATAGAAGTAATGCAACCATGCCTTCAGTAAAAGTCAGCAGAAATTACACACCTCTAAAAGGGACCATCGCGGAATTAAGGTCACCTCAACCTTTCTGATGTTATCCTGCCACTCTAGTTAGGGGCTTGTGATATTTTAGAATTGTATTTATTTATTACTGCTTTTGATATTTTAAAATTTTGTAAATATTTTATTCCTTTAATTTAGATTTTAACTATATTGCAAATTTTTAGTAGCGAAATTACACATTTTCAGATAAAATGTCTCAAAACAAGGTTCAAAATCAGGAAAAGGGCTAACAACGAATTGAAGGGAGAAAATAAATCTGGAGGGAGAAGGGGCATTTGAACTTTTTGTTCGACCACCTGTAAATGCTCGAAATGTTTTGTTATCCCTTTCAAATGCTCCATCCATCATCATCATCATCGTCACCATCATTGATTTAGCCTTAAAAAGGTTTTCCCCTCTCCATTAATATATTAATAATTGAAAGGTCCATAAAAATTGCAAGAATTTCACTTTAAATTTGATAAAAACAAACTGATTAAAAAATTTTAAAATAAATTCAAATTACATTACCAAAAGTGGTAAATCATTTTTGGCTTTTCAAAATTTAATTTCAAAACACAACAATAGATATTTCAGAAAAAGGGAAATTCCCTCCGCTCAAGGGTCTCAATTTCATCATCTGATCCTTTGATGGCATTGTTCACCATTCCGTTGAAAGCATTGTCCAAAGGGAAAAACCCAAGGAACAGTGTAATATGAGGGAAATTATTTTTTGCCAACATCATGCCAACATACAGTACTTGATCATGCGATTTGACCCTGAGCTGAGCTTTCATTCACACAAAGATTCACTTAAAGCCTAGGCCAAAATTTCGTGGCAAAAAGCATCGGCAAAATGGAGGCCCATAATGAATTTATTTTCCTTTATTCCTGTATTTATTTTTGGAGACGATACGTTGTCGGTTTAACTGTTTTATTCGAACGGGAAAACTGAATGATTCAGAAAATAAATACAGAAATACAGGAAAAATAAATACCGTAAAGAACAAGGGTAGAAGTAGCTACAGGAAGAATGAATACCGCAAAGAATGAGGGTAGAAATAGCTACAGGAAGAGTAAATACCGTAAAGAATAAGGGTAGAAGTAGCTACAGGAAGAGTAAATACCGTAAAGAATAAGGGTAGAAGTAGCTACAGGAAGAGTAAATACAGTAAAGAATAAGGGTAGAAGTACAGGAAAAATGAATTGCACAGATTATGCAATGCTGGTTCCAAACCACAAAAGTTTAATAAAAATGTACATTGAAATAGGAAACTCAAAAATTTAATCGGGTGACCTAAAAAAATATCCCTTTTGGCAAAGGCCGCAGCTTGAAATCCATGAGACTACAAATCTTAAATTAAGCATAAAATGACGTCCGAATGGAAAACTTAGAGTTTGAGATATCATCCAGTCATCTGCGACCACGTTTACCAGTCAAAAACCTAAAATTGTCTTAGTTCGCGAGCTTTTAAGTTAATTTGAAAAAAAATATTTTCAGGTCATGTTTTGACATTAAAATAGCCTGCTTGCTTTAATGGCTGTTTTTGAGTTTAAAACTTTAAAAGATTCACTGACCAAACTCCCTAAGTCAAAAAATAAGCAAGCAGGTAGCTTTAATTTTAATATCAAAATGTGGACTGGGGAAACGAATGGTGTTTTCCTAATTGACTTGAAAGCTTACGGATGATCTTATTTTTCAGTTTTGGCCATGTAAACGTGATTGCAGACGACTGGAGTTTGCCCTTCGGACATCGTACTGTACCTCAATTTTTTGTAATTTGCAAACAATATTTTCATTCAACACTCATTCAACAGAACAGTCATATCTGATTCGAATTTAGCGCTTTACTTTTTCGAATTTCCTGGGAGTCGGTCGAATTTTGACCAAATTATATTCTTTGTTTGAGCCAATAATGAGTGCTTAGGAAATCGAGTTGCTATGGGTATTTACTTCAAGGATAAGATAGATAATCAGACTTATTTGTCCCTGATTTACTTTCAAAATACCCTGGCCACAAGGTCGTCAAAACAATCCTATCTTCCCAAAAATCCTTTCTGGGCCCATTATAAGTCACTTCAACAAACAAGCTTAATATTTGAGCTGTTTTAAATACCCATTGCTAACCAGCAGCCTTTGCGCAACTGCATAACAATATAACACTGCAACAAGGTCTTCACAAATAGCGAAAACATATTGCTACGGCTCTCCAATGGAGCTGGATGCAGTAAACAAATTCATTCTGACCACAAAGTAAAGAAACACTGCCTTTTTCACTACTGATAAGTCATTACTAGGCCAAAACTTACCTTTGGATAACACAAAAGTCGTCAAAGAAATGTACCATGGGTAATTTTGGCCTGCAATGGCCGCTGGTTAGCAATGAATCTTTAAGTTTAATTTCAGAAAAATGATGAAAAAACCAAAATTCGAATATGATTTCAATCAGAAACAAACCTGAACATTTACATTGGCACCAATCATTTTCAAAATCTGACAAAACTGTAAAGATTTTCCTTTTGTCGCAAGATGAAACGGAGTGTCACCTGTATATGATATGATTGACTTTATTGTAATGCAGACAAAATTTTAATATTTTCATACAAATTGCAAAAATTTTCTGGAAATATTCCAGCAACTGATAAATAAGAAGTAAGAAGTTAGGTATGTCTCAATTTCGTTAGCTTGCTATCTGTTCATGAATTACAGATAGGGATGGGTACTCAACACAAAATAAGGAAAGCGAGGATGCAACTCCTGAATAATTCTACACTAGATACTTGCCATATGCAAAAAGTGTTGCTCACAAATATAAGCTATGTTGACAAAAAGTAAGTAAGGAGTAAGAACGTAACACAGATAGTAGTTGGCTGAATATTGCTCCTCATCCAAAATTCATTTTCTGTGATTTGCTCATACATTCCCTATATTTGTGAGTCATAAATGTTGTGAGACTTAGGGAGTCAACTTCAGTAATTTACAAGCAGTGGTAGCTTGCTTCCAATTTTTCCATAAAACATTTGTTTCCTATTGTTCTGAGAAAAATAAGCCATTGGAAGATTAGGACCACACTAATTTGCCACTCTGAGAGCAATCTTTTCTGCTAAAAACTATTTTATCCTTATGAATACATACATGCTGGGCAGCAGAGAGAATCTGTGGGCCCTGGGTCTAACATCAACTTTGGCCCCTAATTTTGACAGCATGTGATGTGACTTATCGTTTACGAATAGCCTTGTAGCCATGGTCCCCAGGTCAGCAACCCCCTCTGACCCCCCTTCTCCTCAGCCCTGCATACATGCCGTTTTGGGGTTTGTTTCTCACTGCCAAAACGGCAAGCGAATTTGCATCATGCTCTCTCCAAGGTGACCAAGAGTTACCATATTAACAAAAGCATTAATATTGTCAACATGAACAACACAACAACGAACAATCGTGGAGGCACAGAAGAATAATTTTGTCTCTGTTGTTCTTTTCCTGTCAGTGATTGAAAAGAAAAAAACATGTTCTTTAATTGAATTTTGCACACACGTAATTTTAGGGCATCTGTGGTACAAATTTAAATTTTATCTAACTTTTATCTAACTATTTTATCTAAATTTTATCTAACTATCTAATTTTTATTTAATTTAAATTAGTACACTGCATATCATCATACGTACCAGAACAATTTGAGAAATTGATGATTTTCAACAAAGATAACTTTGTTTCGTCAGAAATTAACTGTGAATCACAAAAAAGTGTACACATCATTTGACAGTCATTTGTTTTTGATGCCATGTGTATGATGGTGTCCTCGGTATTTGGGTCCACAACCTCAACATTAACCCCTCTTTCAATCAAACATCTAACAGCACCATATAGACAATGGTAAACGGCAAATAACAAAGGAGTCTATGATAAAATTTATAATGAAGTCAATTAAAATTTCATTGATTGAACAGGTCATTTTAGTTTTGGGTAAAAAGTGTATAGATGCTTGCTGAAACAAATGGTTTACCATATCATTTCAAAACAAAACATATTTTAAGACCCACATCGCCCAATAAGAAAACTAAGAAATACAAATACATATGAAAAATAATTAAAATTCCATTTTCTGGTATACAATTTTAGATAAATTACTTATTTTTTATTTTTGCCAATTGTTGGCTGATTATGAAAATCTTCAGTGGAAAATAAGTTATATCTCTGGAAAATATAAAACTTAGACACCAAATAATGTGAAATATTTTCTTTTTGCACAATTAATTGGAAACTACAGAGGATCACAATTAAATGTCTCAGAATTAAATCAATCATACTTTTTTGTTTTTATTCTCAGTCTCAAGTGTCTTCACAGATTTTGCAGCCTTGATTAGGCGAATAGCAGAGTCTTCTTTTTTGTCAGAAATAAGAATGTGTAGAATGCTAAAAAAGTTGCAAGAGAAATTTAAATTATTCCAGACAGTGGTAAAAAAGCGTCCAATCAGTGGACATGGTGAAAAGTAAAAATCAATTTTTTGTTACAAAGCAACCTTCGAAATTGCAAATAACCAAATCACAAATAGCAACATAGAATTTTGCTTTTGTAATTTTGGAGGGATTGACTTATGTTTTCAAATTTTGTGTTGCCTCGTAACCTAGAAGGATCGCTCAACAATTAACTTACTTATGACAGGTTTAATTGTAAAATGGTTTAATTCTTTTTTTCATTTTTAAGGGCTCAGCTAATGCAAAGATTCCTTAAATTTCCTGAAATCTCCCAGAAAAATCTACAGCTAATCTACATGTAAATTTTTAAATTGTTTCAAAAAATTACTTTTGTTACTAAAAACAAAAATTAGCAAGTGCAGGGTTGTTAAATTCTGCTTAACTATGGAGTAAAAATGGGACATGTTTTTGGGGGCTTTGACGTCAACAACAAAAATTTAACAATACTCCACTTGCTAATTTGTAAAATGGTTTAAGAAAAATATTCTTTCTTTTTTTCATTTTTAAGGGCTCAGCTAATGCAAGGATTCCTTAAATTTTTCAAGGATTCTTTTAATCTAAAGTTACATCAAAATAACACTTTAGAAAGCCAAAGTTCCTACTTGTAAGGCATACACCTGAGAAAAGAGCAACCAAAATTTTGTACTTGTTCCTGTTTGAGAGAAATATTTTGACAACTTGACTTTTTTTAGCACTTTGACAAAGTGCTTTGTTATTTGGTGAAAAGTGATGCCACACACTACTCTCGCTCTGCAGACTGGTAAAAAAACACGCACACAGACACAGCCTAAAGGCAAAAAAGTTGGCAGTCTGCAGAAATTTTCTGTAGATTTATAGAAATCCATTGTTCTCAGCTCAGAACAATAAAAGTTTATTTTGAATTTTTAATACAATTACAGCCCATTGTTTGGAAAATCTGTGTTGACCCTCAGTCTATCTGGAAAATATCTTTGTTTTACAATATCTTTTACTCACGTATTCCCATATTCATTTTGGACCTCTAAATTTCGTTGAACCTCATCGTCTAAAGAATTAGATCGTGCATAAACGATTTCTGGTGATGTCGTAGTCAATTTCTCCAAAAATTCCTTGGAAAGATCCTTCACTTCTACCGGCATTTCAGTTCCAAAACCAGAATCACAAGCATCATCGACATCATTGAACTTAGTTGCCATCTTTCATAAACAAATGTAGCTAGGTTTTAAAGCTTGGATATTTCATCATCATAGCTGCGATTTCATGTTGGATGTTGGAGAAAATGTTGTTGCTTTGCTTTGCATGCAATCCAAAACAAAAAATCTGGTTCTGGAAACGGAATTATGACGGCGCATGCGCTTAATTTACATAACTTCAAAACTATTTTTTTGCTCTAAAAATTTGAAATTATGTATTTTTACATAACTTCAAAACAATTTTTTTGCTCTAAAAATTTGAAATTATGTATTTTTGGGTAAAATAATAATAAATAGAATAGAAAGGTTAATAGAAAGATGTTAAGGACAATAAAATTGCTTCTTAACATGAGCCATATATTTTCGGGTTTGAATTTTCATTCCATTTTATGTTTGTGTCAGCTCAAGATTTTCTCAGACAAGCCCCCTATCCAAGGTAGATGGTACTGCCCCCTGGGGTACACTGATTTATCTCAAATATTTTAGTCATGCGCCTGCGATCCTGTAATCAGGATCACAAAAAAATTAGCAATTTAAATTAAATTTTATTAAAATTTTTTCATGAGCATGACCTCAATCTAATTTTGGCTTATTTTTGAACTAAATTTATTGTGAAATTTAAACATCATAAATTTTGAAATTTGAAATTTTCAAATGAAGATAATCAGCAGACAAGCAATTTTTCATACAAAAGAACGCACATGCAGTAAAAAACATTTTCAACAAAGAAAAACTATCCTGAAATTAATTACTTGGAGAAAAAAGGTGAATTGTTTTGAAGGGGAAAAAGAATAGAAACAACAAATTCAAGTTAGAAAATGAAATAAAAAACAGAAATGAAAGGCGTTTTTAAAATCTTGATCATTCTTAAAAGTGCTGCCAAGTTTAACAAATTTTCATCATTAAAATTTTCCACGTTAAACATGCAAAATTCGTAGACATGGTATAAATTCCATTTCACTGGGCACCAGGCTTTCAGTAAAACTTTTCTATTAAAAGTATGGTACCTAGGGCACATTTCCACGAGTTTCACTTTAAAGTTCATATTGGTGTTCTTCAAGAGATACTCGTTGTTCTTAGAAAACAAAAATATCGTGGGGGCACTTTATTGTCGAAAGTGCTACACGGACCCCCCAAATGTGTTGCTTCTGAAGCCGAAAATTCCCTAAAATAGCACTTCATCCTGAACGAAATCAAATTTTGCAAAGCAAAGGATTGATGTGATAAAAAGTTAAGCTATTTCGAATTGCATTGAACGACTTTCACACCTTTGAATTCAACCAAGCGCAAAATATTGCTTTTCTGTTGATTTTGATATAATCTGACTGATCTCTGAATATCCTAAAAGTGTGAATTATTTTAAAGCACAAGGGTAAATATTGTAAATAAAAGACAATGCGATTTCCAGAAACACAAGGCGATTCAACAAAAAGAAAACAAACGAACAAACGAACAAACAAATAAACAAATATAAAATAAACAAATAAACAAATAAACAAATAAACAAATAAACAAATAAACAAGCAACTGTGGATGGTTGAGCTCAAAGGTGTAAAATCTTTAAATGAAAATCATTGTGTTAGAGTTGAACCATCTCGTACTCTGAAGAAAAAGAAAATTTATTGAAGAAAGCGAGTTTCATCATAGTCATTAATTAACTAAACTAGAAGTAGCTATAGCTGAGATGCCCCTGTTTTTCAGGACAAATATTGCAACAAACAAACATACAGTATGATATATATTTGATGACCACAGTAGTAAATATGCAACCAACATATTTAGTAATAATCCAGAATCGAAAACAGTTTGAAAAAAGCAATCCAACACATTTAGGCGCCAAAATAATCATAATTGTAAAGCTATAAACTCCATTGATACAATTTCAAAATGAAGAAATAATTCTTATTCCAATGCAAAAATCACGGATTTCCAATCCTAATACAAGTATTATAAATCTTGTTATGCTATGAAAATCATACTCCTTTTTTCGAACTCTCGAGGGGAATGAAAGTTTGTTCAAGAAATCTCGAGTTTTAGAGATAACCAAAGCTAAATCAATAATGAAAGCTTTCAAGGGATATTCCAAAACAGTCTTAATAAAGTTGACTCTGTGAGGAATCGATTCAAAATTGAGCCTCGCTCCGCGATCTCAAACTACCAAGAAGGGGGACGAGAGTTTGTTTTAAGCGAGTTCGTGCTAGAGAGGCTCAACAGTAACCTATTTGAAGGCCTAATATTTTTTACGACACCAGCTCTTGCCTGCCGTTCATTTCGCTTTATTAAAGGGCAATAAAGATACTTGTCCGACAGACAATAATACTGGTAAATTTACCCCTTGATCGTGTAATACACCAAAGCTAAGCACGATCGCAAGAAACAAAAGTTATATTCCAAAAATAACCGTTTGTAAATCAAATCAAACGAATCTCTTTTTGGGATAGATTTTACTTTCCTCTCTTATTTTTTAATCTGCAGCCGGGAAACCGAAAAGGTACTGAGGCCCTGGGGCAAAAGTAAAACAGAGGCCCCTGCAAGCGGACTTTTTTGGCGACGCCTATCACTTTCACTTAAAACTACTTTCATCTTTAAAATTTTTTTTCTCCGATTCCTATATGGACATGTAGGAAATGCTTGAGTGGGAAACGGTCTCAGTAAAATTTACAAACAGGCAGGTTGTCCACATTTAATTGACATAAAAACGAGACCCTCATAAATTTGATGAAGGAAGGCTTTTAGATTCGGTATTTGTAAATATTTTTTTTTAACAAAGGTGGATCTTTGTATTGATTTCAATTAACCTGATAAATTTGTTGTACTAAAAATATTGAGGCCCCACACAGGCTGAGGCCCTGGGGCGACCCATCACTCGGCATCTGCATTACTCTTCGGACACTAGATGAAAGTAAATAAAGAAGGCAAAAGTTATTCACATTTACTAAATGAAAAATCTTTACATGTCCTAAATTTAGTATTTGATGTAAAATTATTGGCCTGCATTGGACAATACAGTGAAGTTCCATCCAATAAGAAACTCATGGTTTAACCTCAGGCTAGTGGTCTCATTTAATGAAATATATTTCAATTAACATATCTTAACTCTTTATAGATAGATTAGAAATGTCCCATTAATTTTGCTCTTCGTGAGCTTTCTTTTTCTATTTCTTCTTCTTTCTCCATATCATTGAAGAATTTATATTAAAAAATGTATATAAACTCTTCCAGTTTATTAATTCATTATATATCTATTTAAAAGATTATTATATTTACATTCACGTCAGATGCGATACAAAAATGAAACGTAAACAAGTAACTAATGATCAAAATTGTTGTTGTTGACATTGTTGTTTTCGCTGTTGATACTCATAAAACTTTTCGTTTTTAAAAGCAATCTTTAAACACATCTAAACATGTCTTTAGTTCTTTTGCCCCGGGATGATTGATACATAATTCATAATATGATATTTTGAATTGATTTACTTTGCTTATGCGATCCCCCGTTTAAGTAAGAACATAGTTGGATGCAGGTGTTAATTAAAATAAATCTGGGAACAGAAGAGTTAAAAAATTTGAAATCGATGAAAGATTGCCATGTTTCTTCAAGGTGATGCAACACTAGATTTTTGTGTTGGATCTTCGCTATCTGCCGTTTCTGTGTCCGGATTCTCTGAATCGTCTAGGAAAGTTGAGTCTGTTGGTGCAGCTGCAACAGAAAGAGGCAATCAATCAAAACGAGGCTATTTCAAAATGGTGCCTTCAAAGCAGATAATAAGCATTCACTATTTTGTGGGTTGTTTCTTGATTCAGTTTTCATCGAATAATACATCGTTAACATTAATCGAAAACAAAGACAGCAAATTACACCACAAAAAAATAATAATGCGTGCTTCATCGTAGAAAAATATCGCGTTCTGTAGTTAGAATAAAATGTCAAAACAACAAAAGTTTTAGCTATAACAATGGGTTTTAGCATTTCAAAAATAACAAAACCTTTATCTTCTATCAAAAATATATCTTAATATAATATTTCCTCTCAGACACAACACTCCCCACCCCATTTATTTTCCTCTCGCACAAATATACCTTACTATTCAAACAATTAGATATAGTATTACTCAATAGTCTTAATAGGTTCCCCCATTTTACATTGCTCTCAGAAATATACCTAACCATTCATATAGTCAAACATTAACATTTTCTGTTAAGTTCCCTATTTGATCTTGCTCTCAGAATTATATACCTTACCGTTCAAGTCTTCCGGGTCATCTTGCAGATTACTAATATCATCTCCTGCATTTAAATCATTCTCACTATTGTCACCAGTCTCTCCAGGACTATCATTGCCTCCTCCGGCATCGCCTCCATCTGAATCATCTTCATTCGTCGCATTTTCCGCATTCAAATCTGCGGTTGCATTGTCCTCGGCTTCTGTTCCTGCTCCATCCTCAGCCATGGCAGCACTGTCGTCGGGATTTGAAGACTCGCTTTGAGAATCATCCCCGGTATTCCCACTATCTTCAGTTGGTGCAGCGTTGGCAGCGCTGTCTTCCTCGTTCTCAGAAGGTGCGGAATCATCTGTGTAGCTTGTATTCGTCGTTGCATTTGCAGCCGCGTTATCCCCGGTATCTTCAGCTTCCTTCCCGACAGACTTCACCGATTCTGATGTAAGAGTTTCTGAGGTAAAACCGCCCGCACCAGCGTCGTCTCCAGAAGCAAAACTGACAACGTTTCCACCTTTACTTTTTGTTTTCTTTCCTTTCGCCGTTGTCGGTTTTTTTGTCGCTGGTTTTTCCGTAGGCTTTTTGCTCGGCTTTTCCGTAGGTTTCGCCTTTTCCGTAGGCTTCGCCTTTTCCGTAGGCTTCGCCTTTTCCGTAGGCTCCGCTTTTTCCGTGGGCTTAATCGTCGTGCATGGTGTCACCATGGTAGGGGCGGCAGTTGTTGGAGTATCAGCCGGTTCTCTACTTTCGGCTTTACTATCTTGATCTTTTCCTTTCTTATTTTTTTTGTCGTCACTTCCCCCCTCCTTTTTATCGTCCTTTTCCCCTTTCTTTTTATCGTCCTTTCCCGCGTCTTTTTCGTCTCCTTTTTTCTTGTCTTTGTCTTCATCTTTCTTCGTCTCGTCGTCATTATTTTCACTAAATTTGCTCGCTTCGGTTGGTTGAATTGTAGTAGGAGCTGCGGTCGTCTGGGTGGTTTCTGCGGTAGTCGGGGTGGTTTCTGCGGTAGTCGGGGTTCCTGCAGCCGTTGTCGTTGGGCTTTTCGTTGTCGTGGCCTCCGTAGGTTTGGCATCTTTATCACCCTCCCCTACGATAAAGAATAAAATACAGCACATAGCTACAGTTAAACCTATCTAACCCGAACCCACCAACTCAAACTCCTGGTTTAATTCGAAATGTAGTTTACATGTGGGTAATTTCGTATGCGCCTTGAGAGCTTTCAGTGTTTAGCTTCGGTTACCCCGGGGCATAAATAAATATATACACACTGAGGAGAGGGGGTAAACCAAAAACGTACATCTATTGTTATTGACAAGGGGTAAAAAAAAATAATAAAACTCCTTCGTATGTACTTCATGGAAGCCACCCCCTCAGAAAATTTAACAGCTCCACCTCTGATCGTGTAAAGATCTTAGAGCCCGTTCTTGCACCTTTTCACCTCTTGCAACCTTTTGGCAAACTAAAGGTACCATGCTAATAGACGGTAGTTGAAATTAGAATACGCAAAGCTCTGAGCTACTTTTTTATTACTTAATTTATTACTGGTGTATTAATAGCTGAACTGACTGACGCTGAATTAGCTAAAGACCTATTTACACACTACAAAAGTGTTTTGGCACGGCACAGATAAAGTTTAGTACACGTACCAAAGAAAATGTGCTCTTCCTGGCATATGCACTTCGAGTTTTATCCGAGCTGAACCGTCATTTGCGGTGCGAGTGCCATTTTTACCAGTGCTGGGACTACATACCCAGTGTTACCAGCACGGATGAATTTGGTAAGGCTATAAGTTTTATCTATATCGTGCCAAACATTTTGTAGTGTACGTGGGGCTCAACAGTTGGTTGAATTAAACAAGGCCTTAATTAAACATCTGAAACTTAAATTTGCGATTAGATTGAAACAAGACATTTGATTGTGAACAACGCCTACTCTTAAAAAAGCGCGAATATCAACATAGAGTAGGGTTACAAAAAACAATATCAATAAAATAATTTTTCCATACCGAGGGTTTTCAGAAGACGAAAACAACAACAAAACAAACAAAACAACAAAACCAAGGAACAAGGATATTACACAAAACCATTTGATATAAGGGACCGTTAATTATTATAATGGGGGGGGGAGGGGGCAAAAGCTCTTGTAAAAAATATACATTTTTTTAGAACCCTTGTTCTCCATCCTATCTTAAAACACAACTCCCCTTTCATCATGCATGAAGAAAAAAAAATTAACATAAAAAAATCTGCAACCCCCTACATGTTTGAAATAAAACCCGATGGTAATAAATTGACGGTCCCTAAGGGTTCTAATCATTTGTTTAATGCCATTTTTCCTCAGCTTTGTCAAAAGTAAAACAAAATAATTACCAGCAAAGTTTGACGATTTTTCTTCTTTCTTTCCTGAAAAATAAATCCAAGCAATAGTAAAGTATTACATCGTAAAGCCTTTAAGGGTGTTCTATACACTTCGAAAACTGACATTAGCTAAAATATTTAATTTGGGGATTTTGGTATTTGTTTGTGCAGAATTTAATGGAGAAATTGGCCATGTTATCTTCTATTTTCAGTTATTTTTTTACTAAAAACGTATCGTAATGCCTTTGAGTAACCGTGGACAAATGGCAAAAGCTATTGTGGAGGAGCTATAGCTTTAATAATTACGTTTCTGATTTCATTTTACAAAAGATACTTCAATTTTGATACTTTGGTTGGCTGAATCAACTGAATTTCATCTTGAGACTTTTCGACTCATGATGAAATAAAAATATCAAAACCTAAGCTCCTCCACAGCAACTTGCAAACATGGAAATGACCTTCATCGAAACTCCGCGGTGCATAGTTAATACATCATGACAGCGCTTTTAAAACGTGTAATGGTTCTTCAGGCGGTCCTGCCAAGACGACTAACAACAATACAATAATTTCTACATTATCACCGTGGCCTGTACTACATTATTATATTAATACAATACTTCCCTAACATGAAAACACAGTTGAACTCAACTTAATACTTTCAAAATAAGAAAAAGGCCTAGGATTTTTGAAAAAAATGGAGTTCTTATAAAAATAGAGTGTGGCAGATCAATTTAAAAATTCTGTGGTTGTGAAAAATTATGCGAAAAAGACCCACTGCTAACACTGACCCTCCGCAGCCCCGAAATTTCATTCTTATTTTCCTGAGCTCTTCTCCTCCGCAGGGCATTTCCCTCCACAGCAACATATATTTTTTTTTCGAAATGAAATAGACTTGGAGCAAGTCTACATTTAGCCTGGCCAGCCAGTGAATATTGAAATTAAATATCACTGATCTGAAAGCTAACTATAAAGGAAAATATGATAACATAATGTGCAGAAGGTGTGGACCGTATGAAGAAAATATATTTTCCACATATGGAAACGCAATAATTTCGATAAAATTGATTGAACTTTATTGAACTGTTTCTAATTTGAAAAATAAAATTGCCCTTGTTACTGCTGCACATGATCTCTTTCCTGGGATTCTTTGCTACACAGATAAGTGACTGCTCCGAAATGGAGAAATGGCATCACGTATCATTATTATTATATGAACAATGTTAGGTTTATTTTGTGAAGTCAACTCTCAGAATTTGGAATGCATGGAGTTGAAACTGGGAAATCTTACATCAATCCATAAATTCCTCTTCAATTCCTCTTCTCTACAGTTCGGTGGCATGGTTTTGATTTGAGCTCGCAGTGCGCAGAGGCTTTAGCAGTAATAGGACATTAAGTTTCGGGATGAAATATTAAAAAGTTAAAAACGAACCTTCACCATCTCCCTCACTTTCTGGTTCAGAAGCTGTGCTGTCTAATTCAGTCATGTCCGTTGGTTTGGCTTCTGTTATCAAAGTAAAATTATTTAAGAATTATTTATAATCGTGAAACAAATTCGACAACAAAATGCAGGGCTTTTTAACATATAGGCTGCCCGAGTCCCAGGCCCAGCAACGAAACGACGAAACGACGAAACGACGAAACGACGAAACAAAACAAGTGACCCTAATTTTTTAAAGTTGATGAGTGACCCTAATTTTTTAAATTCAAAAAATATTTTCATCGTTTTTTAAGAAACAAATGAAAACAAATTTGCCTTGCTTTATTGTAAATACTTTAAACGGCTAAACTACCAATTAAATAAATTTTGTGCATTCGTACGTGCGCTAACTGACTTTTGGTAACAGAAAATCAAACAAAACTAACCATCGCTGGCTTTTTCTGAGGAATCATTGCCTTCCGTGGGGGAGCTATCACCTTCAGCAAAAAAGGATTTCTTACTGGCTGTCACAGCGTGAATATGAGGCTCGTTCAGTACATCTGATGAACTGTGGAATAACTGCAAAGGGCTTCTGATTGGACGAGCTAGTCTTTGCTAAGTAAAAATAATGACAGTAATAAATTATAAGAATTTATATAATAATTCATAATGAATTATGACAAATTGTAATAAAAAAATGCTATTAAATTATGATAAATTATGTTAAATTATGTTAAATTAACGAATTATGATAAATTAGTATAAATTCAAGTCTTCATTGCACAAGAAAAAAATACTCAAATCCTGGTTGTTCTTCAAAATCAACATCCTTAACAATATTGAAGATTTATTACCTTTTGATTTCCTGACTTTTCAGTGGATTTAACCTACAAACAAATATAAATAATTTTTAAAAACTGAAAACAGAAAACCAAATTCAGTTTCTTGAATTATTTTTAAAAAGATGATTACAGTAAGAACCCATAAATAAGAGACCTCATTATGAGAAACCACAACCCCGGGTATTAGGAGACAAGAAATAGGGTGGATGAATTTGTTCCGTTAAAATAGGCCTACTATGTCTTGACTTTTGTTCAATTTTCTCATACCAACCATGCATCTCCCTTGTTGTAAATATGTTCAACACTTACAATCTCTGTTAATCATCGTGTCTTTCTTTTGATTGGTGTTCAGCGTTTCCAAGAAACATGCATCTTCCTTCTTGCAATCAACATGCCATCATTGCGCAAATAATCATAAACACAGACCAACAGTTCATCTCCTTTGCATTGCTGGTGTCCTAATACCCATGTTTTCCTTTGATTTGTGTTAAATGTTCCCAAGAAACATGCATCTTCCTTCTCGTATATGCTAATTTGTTACAATACTAATTTCTTATTCGCCTGTTATTACTGTATTATAAAAAAATAAAATTTAGCTGAAAAGTATTCTAACCCTTTTACACCCGGGATTTATTTCTGGAGAACAGTAAAATCCTATATAAGTTTTATATTGCAGGGGGTAGTACATGCAAAGCAACTCATGCAAAACAACTTGAAAAAACAAAAAATTGACGTTTTAATTTCTGAAATTAACATAAAGCTCTGCCCGTATTTACTTGCTGTAAATATGAAGTTTTACGTCGGCTAGGAATGGGCCATAAAAATTTATAAATAGAAATCGTACCTTTTTTGATTTCTTTCCATATCTCGTCCCAGTGACTTCTTTAAGATCTTCGAATTTCATATCTTTTCCTGCGTTCTTTTTTGCCTTTTTCTTCGTCTTTCCTTGATTTTTCGATTTCACAGCGCTTGCAGCTGGCGACTCCTTCCTTACCGACTTTGTCGTAGGATCAGCCAATTTCTTCGAGGCTTTAGATCCCATTCTTGAAAAAACAGCAGCAACTTTCTTTGCTTGGTTGGCAGCCTTCTTTGCAGCCATGAGTACTTGCTTTACAGAATTTTTTAAAGATTTATTCGATTTAATTTTTTTCGTCTTCTTTGCTTTGCTCGCGACAGTCGGAAGAGTAGGATTCCTTCGTTCAGCATTACCTTTTTTGCCCATTGTGGCTGTCGCAGTCATGACAACGTCTTTTCCAATGCTATTTCTTGAAGTTGGAGCGAGAATTTCAGCTTCTGCAAAAGAACCAAATATGCATATGAAGAAACAAGGAACACTTTCACCCCCCCCCCTGGGAAAGTCTGTAAAGGTCCATTGATAAGCAAGGTAAGACGTCATATTTTCAGGAGGTTCACGCATTGGAAAGTTATGTTGGATATGTCAGATATAGCAGTAAATGTTGGTCTGTTGAATTATGAATTACTTTGTAGGAGCTACACTCAGTAGAGTGAAACTTGGATAGAATTTGCTAGTAAAGTTGAAATACATCCGAGCGTGAAACGTTTCAAACTCTCTACACTACACGAATAAAGTCAATTAGCCACGATAGCAATTATAGCTACTACACTACTAAAAGGTTAGTTTCGTCACAAGCATCCAAGACCTTCTACAGTCTCGGGATACTCATATACAAGGTCAGGAAAACATCATACACATATACTCATACCAAATTTATTGTACTTTTGCATGTTAGTTACTGTTATTGTTATATCTTTATGTTATTTTTACAGATTTTTGTTATCGGCCCCAGCAAGATAAGCTTTGCTTTCCTAGGGTCGAATAGTTTGCCACATTTTTCAATATTGTAGTTTTTGCATTCTATGAAAAAAATCAAATTGAATTGAATTGAACTCACAGTATTTCTGTTAAAGAAATTCTGCACATATCAGACAAGCTTTCACACATTCATGTATCTATAATCTATAAAACTGAGGTGTGTTAATCTAACTTAATCTTAATCTTGATCTTAATCTTGATCTTAACCCTAATTTATGCCTTTAATGTACACATTCTTGGTTATTTGTGTTGAAATGAATCATTCTTATTTACATATTTCATTCTTATCATTCTTACTCATTTCTCACATCACTATTTTTGGAAAGCGGATATAATACTTAAATCCTTGAACCAAAAGTCATACTAAAAGTCATTAGAGTTATGGCTACAAATCCACTCATGTAAACACTTGTGAGCCATGATTACGATACTGAGCAACCATAGTGTTATTTTTCTAACCAATACAGTTGACTCAAATTCACTAAAAATCAAATGGCAACAATTGAAAACATGGTAAAACCATTTTTTTGTAGTTTAATATAAAAAACTACAGTAGTTTGTATTGTATTGTACTGTAGTGGAATTTAAATATATATTCAACTGAAAAAAAAAACGAATGGTACCTTTATTATTCCAGGGCAGTTAGGACCAATCAAACGACTGCAATTTTGCTCTAGTAATCTTCTTTTTACCTAAAGAATATTTGACATATCAAACATAATAATTTTGAGAGTTTCTTCAATTACAGACAATTGAACCTTTCAATATACAGTTTGAGTTCAACTGTACCTTGATAATACTCTGAAATGTATACACAATATACTATATAAAAAAAAATTTCAAGACAATTACTCATCAACAATTACTCACCAACAATTACTCACCAACCATCACACCAATAAGTAACAGGATTTAGACCAAATATTGTTGCATAAAGTAACATTGAAATGGAATGTAAGGTTGTATGTCTGGTTGTATGTCTTTATTTTTACAAGAAGATTCCTTTCAGATGACTTGATAGTTATTTATCAGAATATAAACACTTAATATTAGTTAAGTACTTACTTTAACCATATCTTGCTGTGGAATTCCCTCTGTTATGCATACAATCAAAGGAACTTCAGCATCAATTGCTTCAAAAATTGCAGCAGCAGCAGCCATTGCTGGAACATATATGACAGTTGCATCACAATTTGTTGCCTCCCTAGCCTGCAATTATACCATGATCCATTTAACATTTAAGAAATTTAATAATGCAAATTAAGAATGCAAAAATAAACAGCTCTGTGCTTTAAAATACAATTTTACCTCCATCACTGAAGCATAAACAGGGCGTCCTAAATGCTTTGTACCGGCTTTCTTTGGAGAGACACCACCAACAAGATTTGTTCCATATGCTAATGCTTGTTCACTGTGAAATGTTCCCTGCAAAATGAATATTTATTTACATACAACACATTCAGGCCATATCCCGTAAGAATTCACAGACTTTCACAGAAAATGTTGATAAAAATGAACAAATCAAGTTTCAATTTTCTCTCAAAAGCTTAAAGACAAATATATATACACACGTTTTAAATACATAAGCAAAAATAAAAGTGATTGAATCACCTTTATATGAATAATATGAATTATTAATAATATGAATTATTTGAAAAATTAGAGAAAAATATGAATTAGAGAAAACAGGAAAAAAGAAGAAAAAAGTTAAGTCACCTGCTTTCCTGTGAAACCTTGGCAAATCAATTTTGTATGTTTGTTAATCATGAGATTTAATCGTGTTGAATCATAGTTCAAAGACCTGGTCCCAAGTGGCCTCAAAAATTGTCCTAAAGCACAATTAAAATAACAACTCAAAACAGTACTAAAAAAAACAATAACTGTTGCTAATTATTGCTAATTGTGTAAATTACTGCTTTTTAGAAACAAAGTTTCCACCATTGTTTCTACGTGGTTGGAGAAATAATCCTAAAGAATATAGCAAAACAACGGAAAGAAATATAATCCATTGTTGTTTGAGTGGGATTTGTAAAGGAAGAGAGGGCCAGTCAGGAAACTTTGCCTTGTGTAGGGGAGAAATTCTCCACACACTTGTAATTTCAGCTGGGGCAAGGTTCTAGCTGTGCAATGCCTTAAAAAAGGGAAATAATAGGCCTGCCCCCATTGTTTAATGATGCAAAGGTAGCCATGCAAAAATTTTAATGGCAGAAAAATTCTCAGTGCAATCTGCTAACTTTCCAATCTTCTGTGCTTCTTTCTCAGTATGCATTTTCAGCAAGAACAATACAATAGAAGAACAAAAGTAGAAAGTTTCTAATCTAGGAGGAGGGGGAATCAATTGCAACACATTTTAACTGAGAATTGATTTCATTAATTTGAGACTCAATTTTAAAATATCGAAAGAAACAAGTTTTCAAACATGAATATTTTGTTTGAAACCTTGTTTCTTAAACTCAATATCTAGCTTGTTTCTTAAATTCAATATCTATCTAGTCTATTTATTATGGTAGGCCAAATGTTTGTCATTTTATTTTATTTTTGCATTTTGTGCATACATATATAGGCCTATTATAACAATTATTGGATGGCATATATTTATGGCGGCATGATGCATCAAGATCGTGATGGCCCCATCCATCATGAAATGCCTTTTTAGTTTTTATAATAACCCAATTACTATAAATGAAGTATGCCTGGTATCTTATGATTTTTGTACTGTGAAACTTTTAGCGTTGCTTTTGCACATTAACAAGTCCAAGAAAGTGACATATTTTTGGAAAAAAATCCTATTTCTCACCAACTTTTCTTGCCACAGTAGCCGCCATTTTGAAGAGTGTCCAGAAGAAAAGTATTAGTGTGCGCCGCGCAGCAATTTTACAAAGTCCTCCGCATTTTAAACACGTAATGCTGCGATGAATACGAATTGTGCCTTCGAAGGAGCATTCTTCATTTGTCCAAGAACCAGCAAGCAGCCATTCCACGTTTAACCTGGAAAAATGTACAGGGCAAGTAGATGGACGGCTTCTAGAGCAATAAGAGAATCAGCTAAAAGAGCAGATCAGGCAAGTATTCTATTATTAGCAGCAAAGGTAGAATATTAAGAGAAGAGAAGGGTATCTGATGAATTGACAGCACAGTGTTGGACTTGAAGTCCAACACAACAACAACACAATGAATAATGCCCATCTTCCAATAATATTATTTTATACAAATATAATTCTTGACCTTGAGGTACACCTGAGATCTCATCAAAAATCTGCACAGTTTGTAGTTTGGATTCTTTATATGGTAATACCGTAAAAAGAACTTTGCTTGGGTTTAATTAATTGTTGTTATAAATATAAATTGGCTTGGGGGAAGGGGAAGGGGACTTAGAAATATTTTATAAATATGAAGTATCATTATTAGAATCTTCATGTTTTTACTTACATTATTAAACTCTGATATTTATATTAATTTTAGAAAATTCTCAAAAATAAAAAAGAAGTTCAGATTGCTTTCAGAAGAAATAATGCAGTTAATGCCGCAAGAGGGTGAATTTATTTTTCATGTTTTACACTATTTATTCAAACTGTTAATTAAATGCATTTTTATTTTTGGAAGATAAAATTTTGTAGAAGATTCTTGAAGTTTACTTTTTTCAACATCGATGACAAGATTATTGTGCTTCGAAAAAAATTTGAATCACTTGTGTGAGACAAACCCTTCATTGGTTTTTTAATTTATTTTGCTGACGGTCAGCTACATTTTCTTTATGAAAGATTTATGCAATTAATCTCTTCAGTGTTATGTTATCAGGTATGCAAAACTGTGAGATTTTTATTTTTTTTATTTTTTCAGTTTTTATCAGGTTTTGAGATTTGTTGAGTTTTCATGACTCCGGGTATGCAAAACTGTGCGATTTCCATTTTTTAAGTTTTTATCAGGTTTTGAGATTTGTTGAGTTTTCATGACTCCGGGTATGCAAAACTGTGAGATTTCCATTTTTTAAGTTTTTATCAGGTTTTGAGATTTGTTGAGTTTTCATGACTCCGGGTATGCAAAACTGTGAGATTTCCATTTTTTAAGTTTTTATCAGGTTTTGAGATTTGTTGAGTTTTCATGACTCCGGGTATGCAAAACTGTGAG